>WNWK01013991.1:45000-47500 GCA_009830355.1 Cherax destructor
ATCCACTATAGTATCGTGTCTGCGGACACTTTGCCCATGAAGTCTTGGACACACTTGCAAAAGGTGTCCTAGGGATTCATTCTGTGCACAACCTTCACAAGCTGTGTTTATTTGTCTTCGTCCCCTAGATCATCTCATCTTCGTAGGCATTAAGTTATGCTTGATTTTTATTGCATCAATATATGTAGCTCCCCTCATCAGGCTCGTACCACTGGACATCCATTTATGGACCTGTGGTATAAAGTGATGTTCCTTAAGGCCTGCACTATCCATTGATCCAACTAAGACATTCCTCCACTCCTTTAACTCCTGACGTCTTGTTGTAACTATGACGTTTTTCACCTTATTCCGTCCAACAAACCTTAATGCCTTAATGGTCTTAGGATGTATTGCTAAGTTCCTTATTACCTGATCCTCTGCATTATGAAAGGCATTTAGCCTATTCGTACGCAATATAGGAATTCTTGTTGATAAGCATACACACCCTAATCCACCCACATCAGTTGGAGCATAATACACACCAAGAGGTGTATCCTTCGGCAGTTTTAACCACTTCCTGACCATTTGTCTGATTGACTTGTCCGACGTTTTAAGCATATTCTGAGAAACGCCACCCAGCACCATTAGATGAATAATGCCAGGAATCAGATGTTTATTTAATATAAACAGTCTTTGCTGTGGTTTTAAAGGAGCCTCGTCAAGAGCTGTCAACTTATACCGAAGTTTTTGAATGTTCAGCTTTCCCCTACCTGCCGAGGAAAAGTGCATTCCTAAGTACTTATATACTGCTGTAGGACGTAGTGTCTGCACCTGTGCTCCATAAATTTCAGTTTTATTTTGTGTGTCTGAACAACTTTTATTCTCGACGGAAATTCTGTCTAGGTGAGGTATTTTCAGCACGTTATTCACATCCCTTTTATTTCCTGATGTTTATACAGTTGAATTACAGCCAGTACTAAGTCTCTTGGTGTCATCGCCGTCCGAGGAAAACGGCACACACTACTTTTCCCCGAGGTGTCCATAGTCTCCTGGGCTTCGGCCCAACCTGCCATCGCCGTCTATATCGTTCCTTCTCCACCCGGGATGCTGCCTTAGAGGCTTTCAGGCATAATCCCACGGACGTAGCCTCGCTCCACTGGCCAATCGACCAAGAGTGGAACCATTGGTCCGGACCTGCCGTTCCTCTCGTACTGAGCGGGACTGCTGTCGCAACGACACACCTTTAACAGTAGGGTAAAACTAACCTGTCTCACGACGGTCTAAACCCAGCTCACGTTCCCTATTGGTGAGTGAACAATCCAACGCTTGGTGAATTCTACTTCACAATGATAGGAAGAGCTGACATCAAAGGATCAAAACAGCACACACTAATTTTCCCCGAGGTGTCCATAGTCTCCTGGGCTTCAGCCTGACCTGACATCGCCGTTTGAGGAAAACGGGACTCACCACTTTTCCCCGAGGTGACGATAGTCTCCAGGGCTTCTGCCCGACCGCTCCTGCGGCCTTCTGGACTCATGCCAGAGGAGCTTCGCCCTCCCTCTCGCTTGCTCCTGTCGGTGAATTGCCGTCCTATGCGCCACAGACATGGCAACAAGATTCTGTCTCTGGGGGCCACCGACCGCCTCCCTTACTATAAATGCCATGAGAAAAAGCTGCATACATCTCTACTGATGAAGAATTTTCACATGCTGGGATTGGTGTGCCATTTCAACCAGCCATCCTCGTTGAAACACCGAGAGACCATGCGGTTTTTCCTTACATTTGCACAATTCCGGAGCCTCCTGGGCCCAAAACACCCCATAGTCTCTTGGTGTCATCGCCATCCGAGGAAAACGGCACACACTACTTTTCCCTTGAGCTGAGGATAGTCTCCTGGGCTTCTGCCTCACCACTCCTGCTGCCTTCTGGACTCATGCCAGAGGAGCTTCGCCCTCCCTCTCGCTTGCTCCTGTTGGTGAATTGCCGTCCTACGCGCCACAGACACGGCAACAAGATTCACTCTCCGGGGGCCACCGACCCCCTCCCTTACTATACATGCCGTGAGAAAAAGCTGCATATGTCTCTACTGATGAAGAATTTTCACATGCTGGGATTGGTGTGCCATTTCAACCAGCCATCCTCGTTGAAACACCAAGACACCATGTGGTTTTTCCTTACATTTGCACAATTCCAGAGCCTCCTGGGCCCAAAACACCCCTTAGTCTCTTGGTGTCATCGCCGTCCGAGGAAAACGGCACACACTACTTTTCCCTTGAGCTGACGATAGTCTCCTGGGCTTCTGTCCCACAGCTCCTGCGCCCTTCTGGACTCATGCCAGAGGAGCTTCGCCCTGTCTCTCGCTTGCTCTTGTCAGTGAATTGCCGTCCTACACGCCACAGACACAGCAACAAGATTCAGTCTCCAGGGGCCACCGACCGCCTCCCTTACTATACATGCAGTGAGAAAAAGCTGCATACGTCTCTACTGATGAAGAATTTTCACATGCTGGGATTGGTGTGCC
>WNWK01013992.1:0-32500 GCA_009830355.1 Cherax destructor
AAATCTCCCATTAGCACAACATTTTCATATGTAGATGCCTTACGAATTTCATCCCATAGAAGTTTACTGCACTCCTATCAAGATTTGGGGCCTGTAAATCACCCCAAGATTAGTTTTACACGGCCTTCAGAAGCTGTAACCAAACAGATTCAGTGGCTGACGCTTCTAATTTTATATCTTGTCTAACACAACAATTTAAATTGTCTCTGACGTACATCGCTTACTCCACCACCCTTCCTGTTGACCCTATCAGTGTGGAATAATTTATAGCCTTGTATGTGACATTCATAAGGCAACTCTCTATCTTTCAGATTGAGCCAGGTCTCTGTTATAGCAATAATATCTATGTTTCCTGCACTTGCAATTAATCTTAGCTCATCTATCTTATTTCTTACACTCCTGCTATTAGTATAGTAAACCTTAAGGAGCTAGTCTCTTGTTTCCCTGCTGTCTCCCTTTGTTTGCTGACCTGATCCATTGTATTTATTTGTAACTTTATGATGAATTTCTTTTATACACTTACTGTTTTCAGCCTAGTGTTCCTAACTGACTGTTTCCCACACACATTGTCACTTCAAAAACACAACGCGTCCCTATGGGGCGGCCCAGCCACCGCAACCCTCATCAAGAACACATCTTCCTCTATTTCTTCAGTTCACACTCTTCCTTCCGAGCCCGACCATGTCCGAGCCCAGGGTGTGTACTGGTAAACCATATAAGTGCCTATGGCTTGAATTAGCTACACAAAAGGAATACAACATCACAAACTTAGCTGAACCCAGGCTCCGTCTCACCCCTGCTACCATGCTGCCCACATGTGTTCACCCAGCGACGCCACTACCTCACCACAAACATTTGGAAAATAAATCCTAGCTGGATTTCCTTAATTCACAGCTTAAACTTACTTTACAGTATTCACCAAAAGCACAGCATATTTCTAAAATTATCATTTACATTTATCTAAAGGTTATACATTATTATTATTTTTTTCTAATTACATGAAATTTATGGCACACTTCTCCAATAGCTATATATTACGTATATTTAAATGTCATGCAGAAACCTGCATAACAGTACATAACACATCATTATCATGGAATCTTGGTTTAGAGTACATAACTCATCATTATCATGGAATCTTGGTTTAGAGTACATAACACATCAGTATCATGGAATCTTGGTTTAGTAGAGTACATAACACATCAGTATCATGGAATCTTGGTTTAGAGTACATAACTCATCATTATCATGGTTTAGAGTACATATCTCATCAGTATCATGGAATCTTGGTTTAGAGTACATAACACATCAGTATCATGGAATCTTGGTTTAGAGTACATAACTCATCATTATCATGGAATCTTGGTTTAGAGTATATAACACATCAGTATCATGGAATCTTGGTTTAGAGTACATAACACATCAGTATCATGGAATCTTGGTTCAGAGTACATAACACATCAGTATCATGGAATCTTGGTTTAGAGTATATAACACATCAGTATCATGGAATCTTGGTTTAGAGTACATAACTCATCATTATCATGGAATCTTGGTTTAGAGTACATAACACATCAGTATCATGGAATCTTGGTTTAGAGTACATAACACATCAGTATCATGAAATCTTGGTTTAGAGTACATAACACATCAGTATCATGGAATCTTGGTTTAGAGTACATAACACATCAGCATCATGGTTCAGAGTACATCTGGACACCTACTTACCTACTCCTGGGCGGGCCTCGGGCAGGACCTACTTGCCACCTACCAGTGACAAGAGTCTTGGTCTGCTACGTCTCCCTCACCTGACGCCACTATAGAAGCGCCAGTTTTCAAACCTTTGCTTCAGATTCTTCAAGACCACGATGATCTTCAAGACCACGATGATCTTCAAGACCACGATGATCTTCAAGACCACGATGCTCTTCAAGACCACGATGATCTTCAAGACCACGATGATCTTCAAGACCACGATGATCTTCAAGACCACGATGATCTTCAAGACCACGATGATCTTCAAGACCACGATGATCTTCAAGACCACGATGATCTTCAAGACCACGATGCTCTTCAAGACCACGATGCTCTTCAAGACCACGATGCTTTTCAAGACCACGATGCTCTTCAAGACCACGATGATCTTCAAGACCACGATGATCTTCAAGACCACGATGCTCTTCAAGACCACGATGCTCTTCAAGACCACGATGCTCTTCAAGACCACGATGATCTTCAAGACCACGATGATCTTCAAGACCACGATGATCTTCAAGACCCGATGATCTCAAGACCACGATGATCTTCAAGACCACGATGATCTTCAAGACCACGATGATCTTCAAGACCACGATGATCTTCAAGACCACGATGATCTTCAAGACCACGATGATCTTCAAGACCACGATGATCGCCGATGATCAAGACCACGATGATCTTCAAGACCACGATGATCTTCAAGACCACGATGATCTTCGCCACGATGACTTCAAGACCGTGATCTTCAGACCGATGATCTTCAAGACCACGATGATCTTCAAGACCACGATGACTCTTCAAGACCACGATGATCTTCAAGACCACGATGATCTTCAAGACCACGATGATCTTCAAGACCACGATGATCTTCAAGACCACGATGATCTTCAAGACCGACAGATGATCTTCAAGACCACGATGATCTTCAAGACACGATGACTCAAGATGATCTTCAAGACCACGATGATCTTCAAGACCACGATGATCTTCAAGACCACGATGATCTTCAAGACCATGATGATCTTCAAGACCACGATGATCTTCAGACCCTGATCTAGACACATGACTTAGCTCGAATCTTCTAAATCACATGATCTCATGATGTTTCTCTTTTTGTATTCTATTGTTTTTTTAGAGTAGATTTGTATTGATAAAGCCACTGGAGGGCAGAAACGTCTACAATAAAGATACCCAGATGTTTCACTTGTGTCTAATTTTCATATTATTTAAATTTTACTGTGATATAAATATTACAAGCACACACACACACACACACACACACACACACACACACACACACACACACACACACACACACGATAAAGCCTGGTCTTAGACGGGTCATAGGAGCATGACCCCAAATAATCGTCTTCAGTCCAGAATCTTCATTTTTTTCTTTGGTTTCTATCATGTGTCCACTTGCCTTCTCAATATATATATAAGTTTTTAATGGTAATTGGTGATTATTTTTATGTTTATATTCAGTTATTTTATTTCTTATAATTTGATGGTATATGCTAATCTTTGATCATTATTGCAGGTAAGACAGCAGTTGCTGGTGGATGGACGGTAGTGAGGCGCCGACCCACCTGGGTGAGTGTGCTTTGGGGGGCAACACTGTGTGGGTGTGTGGAGCAACACTGTGTGTGGGTGTGTGTGGCAACACTGTGTGGGTGTGTGGCAACACTGTGTGGGTGTGTGGGCAACACTGTGTGGGTGTGTGGGAACACTGTGTGGGTGTGATGGGCAGCATTGTGTGGGTGTGGGGGAGCATTGTGTGTGGGTGTGGGGGGGGCAACACTGTGGATCAGTAGGGAGGGTGAGTGTTCTTGATATCATTGTTTACTAAACACTTGTCAACAAAAACACCAAAATGGAGACAGGAACTAAGGCTGATAGATTGTATATTTCGACCTCCAGCTAAGGCCCTTTTCAGCAGATACCATAATGTGACGGAGAAGTGTATAATATAGGCAAAACATGAGGTTTTGTCACTTGAAGTCATAAAGAAGATGGAATAGGTACGGTGTATGGAGCCTGTCGTGCTGTAGAGTGGATATGCTACGTTATCACTCACGAAGTCGTAATAACATGATTGCAAGGTACGAAATGGATTAGAACTCATGGCAGGTGAGTCGTAAACCTCCAGGACAGTTTTACGACATGCTTGCCATGGGTTCTAACCCCACCAGTACCCTAGTAAGGTATGTTAGTGCAGTGGTTTGCAGTATCTTGGCCTGGAGGCTCAGTGCCGTTTCATTATTTAAAATTTAGAGAGTGTTATGTTGGGTAAACCAGTCATCAATTTACAGATCGAAGAGACAAATTAAGTTTTTCATGAAAGATAATCAGAACTGCTAACATTTCCTCTCTTTCTGATGTAATCATCTCAGTTAACTTTGAAGAAGCCATCGACAGCATGGCCATGCACTCTACTCCACGACCAGACTCAGCCAACTCGATATTAATAAAAAACTGTAAACAACCACTATTTTGGGTCTTTAGTATTTAATGGAGGAGGAGCCTGGACACAGGTATCATCCCAGTTATTGAAAGCCACTAATATTGCCCAGCTGGACAAAGGTAGTAGTAAAATAATTGCAAAAAAACTGTAGACCAATAGCCCTAACTTCAAACATTATCAAAATCTTTGTACGGTCTTGTAAGAAGCAAGACTGTCAGTCACGTGGAATCATAACACTTGTATAATCAGGGCAGCATGGGTGGTCAGTCCCTCAGTCTTGATAGTAGGTGGTCAGTCCCTCAGTCTTGATAGTAGGTGGTCAGTCCCTCAGTCTTGATAGAATGTGGTTAGTCCCTCAGTCTTGATAGAAGGTGGTTAGTCCCTCAGTCTTGATAGTAGGTGGTCAGTCCCTCAGTCTTGATAGAAGGTGGTTAGTCCCTCAGTCTTGATAGAAGGTGGTTAGTCCCTCAGTCTTGATAGAAGGTGGTTAGTCTCTCAGTCTTGATAGTAGGTGGTCAGTCCCTCAGTCTTGATAGAAGGTGGTTAGTCCCTCAGTCTTGATAGAATGTGGTTAGTCCCTCAGTCTTGATAGTAGGTGGTCAGTCCCTCAGTCTTGATAGTAGGTGGTTAGTCCCTCAGTCTTGATAGAAGGTGGTCAGTCCCTCAGTCTTGATAGAAGGTGGTTAGTCCCTCAGTCTTGATAGAAGGTGGTCAGTCCCTCAGTCTTGATAGTAGGTGGTTAGTCCCTCAGTCTTGATAGAAGGTGGTTAGTCCCTCAGTCTTGATAGAAGGTGGTTAGTCCCTCAGTCTTGATAGAAGGTGGTTAGTCCCTCAGTCTTGATAGTAGGTGGTCAGTCCCTCAGTCTTGATAGTAGGTGGTTAGTCCCTCAGTCTTGATAGTAGGTGGTCAGTCCCTCAGTCTTGATAGTAGGTGGTTAGTCCCTCAGTCTTGATAGTAGGTGGTTAGTCCCTCAGTCTTGATAGTAGGTGGTTAGTCCCTCAGTCTTGATAGAAGGTGGTTAGTCCCTCAGTCTTGATAGTAGGTGGTCAGTCCCTCAGTCTTGATAGTAGGTGGTCAGTCCCTCAGTCTTGATAGAAGGTGGTTAGTCCCTCAGTCTTGATAGTAGGTGGTTAGTCCCTCAGTCTTGATAGAGGTGTCAGTCCCTCAGTCTTGATAGAGGTGGTCAGTCCCTCAGTCTTGATAGTAGGTGGTCAGTCCCTCAGTCTTGATAGAGGTGGTCAGTCCCTCAGTCTTGATAGAAGGTGGTCAGTCCCTCAGTCTTGATAGAGGTGGTCAGTCCCTCAGTCTTGATAGAAGGTGGTAGTCCCTCAGTCTTGATAGTAGGTGGTTAGTCCCTCAGTCTTGATAGTAGGTGGTTAGTCCCTCAGTCTTGATAGAAGGTGGTCAGTCCCTCAGTCTTGATAGAAGGTGGTCAGTCCCTCAGTCTTGATAGAAGGTGGTCAGTCCCTCAGTCTTGATAGTAGGTGGTCAGTCCCTCAGTCTTGATAGAAGGTGGTTAGTCCCTCAGTCTTGATAGAGGTGGTTAGTCCCTCAGTCTTGATAGTAGGTGGTCAGTCCCTCAGTCTTGATAGAAGGTGGTCAGTCCCTCAGTCTTGATAGAAGGTGGTCAGTCCCTCAGTCTTGATAGAAGGTGGTCAGTCCCTCAGTCTTGATAGAAGGTGGTCAGTCCTCAGTCTTGATAGAAGGTGGTCAGTCCCTCAGTCTTGACAGGAGGTGATCAGTCCCTCAGTCTTGATAGAAGGTGGTCAGTCCCTCAGTCTTGACAGGAGGTGGTCAGTCCCTCAGTCTTGATAGAAGGTGGTCAGTCCCTCAGTCTTGATAGAAGGTGGTCAGTCCCTCAGTCTTGATAGAAGGTGGTCAGTCCCTCAGTCTTGAAGAAGGTGGTCAGTCCCTCAGTCTTGATAGAAGATGGTCAGTCCCTCAGTCTTGATAGTAGGTGAGGTGGCAGTCCCTCAGTCTTGATAGAAGGTGGTAGTCCCTCAGTCTTGATAGAAGGTGGTCAGTCCCTCAGTCTTGATAGAAGGTGGTCAGTCCCTCAGTCTTGATAGTAGGTGGTCAGTCCCTCAGTCTTGATAGAAGGTGGTTAGTCCCTCAGTCTTGATAGAAGGTGGTCAGTCCCTCAGTCTTGATAGTAGGTGGTCAGTCCCTCAGTCTTGATAGAAGGTGGTTAGTCCCTCAGTCTTGATAGAAGGTGGTCAGTCCCTCAGTCTTGATAGTAGGTGGTCAGTCCCTCAGTCTTGATAGTAGGTGGTCAGTCCCTCAGTCTTGATAGAAGGTGGTCAGTCCCTCAGTCTTGATAGAAGGTGGTCAGTCCCTCAGTCTTGATAGTAGGTGGTCAGTCCCTCAGTCTTGATAGTAGGTGGTCAGTCCCTCAGTCTTGATAGTAGGTGGTCAGTCCCTCAGTCTTGATAGTAGGTGGTCAGTCCCTCAGTCTTGATAGTAGGTGGTCAGTCCCTCAGTCTTAATAGTAGGTGGTCAGTCCCTCAGTCTTGATAGAAGGTGGTCAGTCCCTCAGTCTTGATAGTAGGTGGTCAGTCCCTCAGTCTTGATAGAAGGTGGTCAGTCCCTCAGTCTTGATAGAAGGTGGTCAGTCCCTCAGTCTTGATAGAAGGTGGTCAGTCCCTCAGTCTTGAGAGAAGGTGGTCAGTCCCTCAGTCTTGATAGAAGGTGGTCAGTCCCTCAGTCATGATAGAAGGTGGTCAGTCCCTCAGTCTTGATAGAAGGTGGTCAGTCCCTCAGTCTTGAGAGAAGGTGGTCAGTCCCTCAGTCTTGATAGAAGATGGTCAGTCCCTCAGTCTTGATAGTAGGTGGTCAGTCCCTCAGTCTTGATAGAAGGTGGTTAGTCCCTCAGTCTTGATAGAAGGTGGTCAGTCCCTCAGTCTTGATAGAAGGTGGTCAGTCCCTCAGTCTTGATAGTAGGTGGTCAGTCCCTCAGTCTTGATAGAAGGTGGTTAGTCCCTCAGTCTTGATAGAAGGTGGTCAGTCCCTCAGTCTTGATAGTAGGTGGTCAGTCCCTCAGTCTTGATAGTAGGTGGTCAGTCCCTCAGTCTTGATAGTAGGTGGTCAGTCCCTCAGTCTTGATAGTAGGTGGTCAGTCCCTCAGTCTTGATAGTAGGTGGTCAGTCCCTCAGTCTTAATAGTAGGTGGTCAGTCCCTCAGTCTTGATAGAAGGTGGTCAGTCCCTCAGTCTTGATAGTAGGTGGTCAGTCCCTCAGTCTTGATAGTAGGTGGTCAGTCCCTCAGTCTTGATAGTAGGTGGTCAGTCCCTCAGGCGTCAGCAAAATGATTGGATAAGAATCTTCAGAACAAGAGATACGAAACTAGTGGTGATATTTTAAGCGCTGGAGGAACACTGCGGCAGGCCTACTGGCCCATACTAGGCAGGTCTTTCTCAAATGCACAGATAACTATTACAGTATATATTTCTTCAAGGAACTCTGAAGCAAGAACCTAGTATCATAACTCAGGTGGAGGGTAGTAGTGACTGAAGCAAGAACCTAGTATCATAACTCAGGTGAAGGGTACTAGTGACTGAAGCAAGAACCTAGTATCATAACTCAGGTGAAGGATACTAGTGACTGAAGCAAGAACCTAGTATCATAACTCAGGTGAAGGGTACTAGTGACTGAAGCAAGAACCTAGTATCATAACTCAGGTGAAGGGTACTAGTGACTGAAGCAAGAACCTAGTATCATAACTCAGGTGAAGGGTACTAGTGACTGAAGCAAGAACCTAGTATCATAACTCAGGTGAAGGGTACTAGTGACTGAAGCAAGAACCTAGTATCATAACTCAGGTGAAGGATACTAGTGACTGAAGCAAGAACCTAGTATCATAACTCAGGTGAAGGGTACTAGTGACTGAAGCAAGAACCTAGTATCATAACTCAGGTGAAGGGTACTAGTGACTGAAGCAAGAACCTAGTATCATAACTCAGGTGAAGGATACTAGTGACTGAAGCAAGAACCTAGTATCATAACTCAGGTGAAGGGTACTAGTGACTGAAGCAAGAACCTAGTATCATAACTCAGGTGAAGGGTACTAGTGACTGAAGCAAGAACCTAGTATCATAACTCAGGTGAAGGATACTAGTGACTGAAGCAAGAACCTAGTATCATAACTCAGGTGAAGGGTACTAGTGACTGAAGCAAGAACCTAGTATCATAACTCAGGTGGAGGGTACTAGTGACTGAAGCAAGAACCTAGTATCATAACTCAGGTGGAGGATACTAGTGACTGAAGCAAGAACCTAGTATCATAACTCAGGTGGAGGGTACTAGTGACTGAAGCAAGAACCTAGTATCATAACTCAGGTGAAGGGTACTAGTGACTGAAGCAAGAACCTAGTATCATAACTCAGGTGAAGGGTACTAGTGACTGAAGCAAGAACCTAGTATGATAACTCAGGTGAAGGATACTAGTGACTGAAGCAAGAACCTAGTATCATAACTCAGGTGGAGGGTACTAGTGACTGAAGCAAGAACCTAGTATCATAACTCAGGTGAAGGATACTAGTGACTGAAGCAAGAACCTAGTATCATAACTCAGGTGAAGGATACTAGTGACTGAAGCAAGAACCTAGTATCATAACTCAGGTGAAGGGTACTAGTGACTGAAGCAAGAACCTAGTATCATAACTCAGGTGGAGGATACTAGTAACTGAAGCAAGAACCTAGTATCATAACTCAGGTGGAGGATACTAGTGACTGAAGCAAGAACCTAGTATCATAACTCAGGTGGAGGGTACTAGTGACTGAAGCAAGAACCTAGTATCATAACTCAGGTGGAGGATACTAGTGACTGAAGCAAGAACCTAGTATCATAACTCAGGTGGAGGGTACTAGTGACTGAAGCCACGGGTTCTAGCACTCTCCCTTCATATCAGTATAAGAAGAGAACAGCAGTTCACGTCAGATCTGGACTCCTCACAAGTATTATTAATTTGAAAAGAGTGGATATGATATTTACTTTGGTAATTGATACCGATAAATTGTTTATAAACACAAGTAAACAAACACCAGGACGTCTCAGTACCTCACCACACTCACTCACACCTTCCTCACCTCACTCATCTCACCACACTCACTCACACCTTCCTCACCTCACTACCTGCCTCACACCTCACTCATCTCACCACACTCACTCACACCTTCCTCACCTCACTACCTGCCTCACACCTCACTCATCTCACCACACTCACACCTTCCTCACCTCACTACCTGCCTCACACCTCACTCATCTCACCACACTCACTCACACCTTCCTCACCTCACTACCTGCCTCACACCTCATTTTCAAGCTTGTATATACTGTCATTGTCGACCTTTCTGTGTTAGAAGTGATCAAGGTCCTACCATCTAAACATTTATAACGTCCTAATGTTTACTTGTGTCTTTAAACACTAACTGGAGAATATTTTACACATATATTTTAACGTGATCAAGCAGTGTAAGTGTTTGCTATACCACGTTAAAATTTACTGGTTCAAACATGATAAGAATTATGATGTGACTTAAGTCCTACAGGTGTTGTTGATCAAGTTATTAATGGTCTGGTGGTACCCATAAACTGGAAATGTACACGTTAGGGAAGATTCGTCAGGAAACATGACAAGTGTTTCCTGACGCGGGTCAGCAGACCACCAGCAGCTACAGCCTAGTTGACCAGGCAAGCACCAGGCGAGCCTAGGTTGGGCTCCGGGAGTAGAAAAACTCTCGGAACTCATCAAGGGTATATCAAAGCATATGATGACCCGCCACTGGAGCTTTGGTCATCTGACCGAGGCCTTCCACTGGCTTACCTCTCCACCCCTTTATGAAATATTATTTTTTTTAGATAGAAGCACTTGTATATAGTTCAGGACATTTGTTAAAGGAAACGTTTCGCCACGAGTGACTTCAACAGTCCTAGCCAGAGCTGGGCTGTGTCACCAAAGTTGGTGTGTGTATTATCAACAGTCCTAGCCAGAGCTGGGCTGTGTCATCAACGTTGGTGTGTGTATCATCAACAGTCCTAGCCAGAGCTGGGCTGTGTCACCAAAGTTGGTGTGTGTATTATCAACAGTCCTAGCCAGAGCTGGGCTGTGTCACCAACGTTGGTGTGTGTATCATCAACAGTCCTAGCCAGAGCTGGGCTGTGTCACCAACGTTGGTGTGTGTATCATCATCAGTCCTAGCCACAGCTGGGCTGTGTCACCAACGTTGGTGTGTGTATCATCAACAGTCCTAGCCAGAGCTGGGCTGTGTCACCAACGTTGGTGTGTGTATCATCAACAGTCCTAGCCAGAGCTGGGCTGTGTCACCAACGTTGGTGTGTGTATCATCAGCAGTCCTAGCCAGAGCTGGGCTGTGTCACCAACGTTGGTGTGTGTATCATCAACAGTCCTAGCCAGAGCTGGGCGGTGTCACCAACGTTGGTGTGTGTATCATCAACAGTCCTAGCCAGAGCTGGGCTGTGTCACCAACGTTGGTGTGTGTATCATCAACAGTCCTAGCCAGAGCTGGGCTGTGTCACCAACGTTGGTGTGTGTATCATCAACAGTCCTAGCCAGAGCTGGGCTGTCACCAACGTTGGTGTGTGTATCATCAACAGTCCTAGCCAGAGCTGGGGTGTGTCACCAACGTTGGTGTGTGTATCATCAACAGTCCTAGCCAGAGCTGGGCTGTCACCAACGTTGGTGTGTGTATCATCAACAGTCCTAGCTAGAGCTGGGCTGTGTCACCAACGTTGGTGTGTGTATCATCAACAGTCCTAGCCAGAGCTGGGCTGTGTCACCAACGTTGGTGTGTGTATCATCAACAGTCCTAGCCAGAGCTGGGCTGTCACCAACGTTGGTGTGTGTATCATCAACAGTCCTAGCCAGAGCTGGGCTGTGTCACCAACGTTGGTGTGTGTATCAACAACAGTCCTAGCCAGAGCTGGGCTGTGTCACCAACGTTGGTGTGTGTATCAACAACAACTATAGTCTACTGAACAAGTTATGTTTGTACCCACAAGTTGTACTTGAGGTCCCACAAGTTGTACTTGAGGTCCCACAAGCAAGTTTCCAGTTATTGTTTGTGTTTATCAAGTAGAAGCATCGCTATTACTTAATAAGACGCACCTCCAACACTTTGGTATCTTTATTTCTGAAGCATTTCACCTGTATAGTAGACTTCTTCAGTTGAATACAGAGTTGACTAAAATTGGAGACAACAGAAACAGTGGAGAGGTAGAGATGGTGTCATCAGTTCATCTTCACTTCTCTACAGCTGCTGTTGTGAGGTTTGATAGCACTGTAGGTCAGTAGAAGAGTGCACTGTAGTGTAGTGACCAGGCAGTCAGTCTTGACTCAACTGATCCTTGAGAGAGTCTGACCAGGCAGTCAGTTTTGACCAGTCCGGACTCGACTTATATTTGAGAGAGTCTGATCAGGTAGTCAGTCTTGACCAGTCCGGACTCTACTCATCCTGACGGCCCCGTTCACAGCAGGAGAAATATCAGAGCTGGAACAAATACAGAGATCGTTTACGGCTCACATTGAACCAGTAAAGCACTTAATTTACTGGGAACGCCTTTAAAGTCTTGAACATGTACTCAGTGGAGCGGAGGAGAGAGACATAGATAATAATATATACCTGGAAAGTACTCGAGGGCCTGGTCCCAAATCTGCTCAGTGCCATAACAACATACTGGAGTGAGAGATGTGGGAGGAAGTGTAAAATAAACCCAATTATGAGCAGGGGTGCGGTGGGCACAATAAGGGAACACTGTATCAACATTCGTGGCCCAAGACTGTTTTACATCTTACCAGAAGATATCAGAAACACTGCTGGAACAAGTGTAGAAGTCTTCAAGATATCAGAAACACTGCTGGAACAAGTGTTGTAGTCTTCAAGATATCAGAAACACTGCTGGAACAAGTGTAGTAGTCTTCAAGATATCAGAAACACTGCTGGAACAAGTGTTGTAGTCTTCAAGATATCAGAAACACTGCTGGAACAAGTGTAGTAGTCTTCAAGATATCAGAAACACTGCTGGAACAAGTGTAGTAGTCTTCAAGATATCAGAAACACTGCTGGAACAAGTGTAGTAGTCTTCAAGATATCAGAAACACTGCTGGAACAAGTGTAGTAGTCTTCAAGATATCAGAAACACTACTGGAACAAGTGTAGAAGTCTTCAAGATATCAGAAACACTACTGGAACAAGTGTAGCAGTCTTCAAGATATCAGAAACACTGCTGGAACAAGTGTAGTAGTCTTCAAGATATCAGAAACACTACTGGAACAAGTGTAGAAGTCTTCAAGATATCAGAAACACTACTGGAACAAGTGTAGTAGTCTTCAAGATATCAGAAACACTACTGGAACAAGTGTAGAAGTCTTCAAGATATCAGAAACACTACTGGAACAAGTGTAGTAGTCTTCAAGATATCAGAAACACTGCTGGAACAAGTGTAGTAGTCTTCAAGATATCAGAAACACTGCTGGAACAAGTGTAGTAGTCTTCAAGATATCAGAAACACTGCTGGAACAAGTGTAGTAGTCTTCAAGATATCAGAAACACTGCTGGAACAAGTGTAGTAGTCTTCAAGATATCAGAAACACTGCTGGAACAAGTGTAGAAGTCTTCAAGATATCAGAAACACTGCTGAAACGAGTGTAGAAGTCTTCAAGAGAAAACTGGACAAGTCTCTTCACCAGGTGCCAGATCAACCAGGCTGTTATGTATATATGGGGTAACATGCCTCCAGCAGCAACAGCCTGGTTGACCAGGCAAACACCAGACGAACCTGGCCCATGGCCGGGCTTCGAAAATAGAGTAACTCTCGAAACTCATCAAAGATATATCAAATTTTGTGTGAATTTCTTACATGGTGTTTGCAGCAAATTTCGCATTTTACTTACAGTGTACAGTGTCCTCAGTGGATGACAGTGTACAGTGTCCTCAGTGGATGACAGTGTACAGTGTTCTCAGTGGATGACAGTGTACAGTGTCCTCAGTGGATGACAGTGTACAGTGTCCTCAGTGGATGACAGTGTACAGTGTTCTCAGTGGATGACAGTGTACAGTGTCCTCAGTGTATGACAGTGTACAGTGTCCTCAGTGGATCACAGTGTACAGTGTCCTCAGTGGATGACAGTGTACAGTGTCCTCAGTGGATGACAGTGTACAGTGGCCTCAGTGTATGACAGTGTACAGTGTCCTCAGTGGATGACAGTGCACAGTGTCCTCAGTGGATGACAGTATACAGTGTCCTCAGTGGACGAGAACTGTGCCTTGTGGAACAGTGTTTTCACTGTGGCTTATATCTGTTACTATGATGAGAAATTTCAATTACTCATCGGAGTACAAAACAAATTCCAACCACACAATAGAGCGAAAAACTAATGTCAAAGACCTGGGAGTGATCATGTCAGAGGATCTTACCTTCAAGGACCATAACACCGTAGCAATCGCATCTGCTAGAAAAATGACAGGATGGATAATGAGAACCTTCAAAACCAGGGATGCCAAGCTCATGATGACACTTTTCAGGTCGCTTGTTCTATCTAGGCTGGAATATTGCTGCACACTAACTGCACCTTTCAAGGCGGGTGAAATTGCTGACCTAGAAAATGTGCAGAGAACCTTCACGGCACACATAACTGCGATAAACCACCTCAATTACTGGAAACGCTTGAAGTTCCTAAACCTGTACTCCCTAGAACGCAGGCGGGAGAGATACATTATTATATACACGTGGAAAATTCTCGATGGATTAGTACCAAACTTGCACACGAGAATCACTCCCTACGAAAGCAAAAGACTCGGCAGACGATGTAACATTTCCCCAATGAAAAGCAGGGGTGCCACTAGCACGTTGAGGGACAACACAATAAGTGTCAGGGGCCCAAGACTGTTCAACTGCCTCCTAGCATACATCAGGGGGATTACCAACAAACCCCTGGCTGTCTTCAAGCAGGCACTGGACAGGCACCTAAAGTCGGTACCTGACCAGCCAGGCTGTGGTTCGTACGTTGGACTGTGTGCGGCCAGCAGTAACAGCCTGGTTGATCAGGCTCTGGTCCAACATGAGGCCTGGTCACAGACCAGGCAGCAGGGGCGTTGACCCCTGGAACTCTCTCCAGGTATACTCCAGGTATTACTCTTTGTGTTCTGTTGGATATAAAGTTTAAGATCCATCTGCCTGCTTTTCCAGTTTTTTCCTTAATACGCATTTTGTGCGTTATTACACCATGACCGCATTTGTCGAAGGTTTGTCCAAAGTCTGTGTATGCTACATCTGCATTCTGTCCGCCAGGGCGTCCAAGACCATGTCATACTGGTCCAGTAGTTGTGAGAGGCAGGAGCGACCTGCTCTGAACCCATGTTGCCCCGGGTTGTGCAATTGTTGGGAGTACAAGTGGTTGATAATATTGCTTCTTAGAACCCTTTTCAAAGATTTTTATCATGTGGGACGTTAGAGCTATTGGTCTATAATTCTTTGCTATTACTTTATTGCCATCTTTGTTGTTTTTAATGACTGTGGGATGACCCCCGTGTCAAGGCTTCCTCTCCATAGCATACTTAAGGCACGCGATACATGTTTCTTGCAGTTCTTGAAGAACATAGAGTTCCACGAGTCTGGGCCTGGGGCAGAGTGCATGGTCATGGTGTCAGTGGCTTTTTCAGTGTCCACTGAAGTTATTTCAGTCTTTTCTTTGTTGCCATCAGTGTAAGTCCCATCTTATTTTAGCCCACTACTGGATGAGGTTTTTTCCTTTTTTTTGGCATATGAAAATAAATATTTTAGATTTCTTTCGCAAACAGAAAACGGGGACCTGCCGAGCGCAGTAGAGGACTCAGATAATTACTTGAAGACTCATTAAACATTCACCCATTTGATTGTTTTAGATAGCAACAGTAATATACTGTTATTAATTGGACGGGCTGCTTGATCACGGGGGCACTGAACCCCGGAAAAGCCTCTCCTGACAGCCTATTTAAGTCACAGGTAAGTGAGGCAGTTTGACCACGCACCGTCAGTCATGGGAGAAGAAGCAGTGAAGCAGTAGAGAGGGATGAGCGGTGGGGGGACCTTAGATCCAACACAACGCTGGGGAAAGCGTAAATAAAGACTTTTACAAGTCTAAATAGTGAACGTGATTGGTGCCTTGTTTAGTGCTTACTTCTCTCACCAGGTGACTCACGTTGTGTTGACATGCACCCGTTGTGTGTTCTCTCTTCTGCATGTTGCTGTGTTGGAGACGTGGTGGAGGCACTTCCTTGTTGGAGACGTGGTGGAGGCACTTCCTTGTTGGAGACGTGGTGAAAGCACTTTCTTGTTGGAGACGTGGTGGAGGCACTTTCTTGTTGGAGACGTGGTGAAGGCACTTCCTTGTTGGAGACGTGGTGGAGCCACTTCCTTGTTGGAGACGTGGTGGAGGCACTTCCTTGTTGAAGACGTGGTGGAGGCACTTCCTTGTTGGAGACTCGCTCTGAGTGACGCTGTTGGAGACGTAGTGGAGAGACTTCCTTGTTGGAGACGTGGTGGAGGCACTTCCTTGTTGTAGACGTGGTGGAGGCACTTCCTTGTTGCAGACGTGGTGAAGGCACTTTCTTGTTGGAGACGTGGTGGAGGCACTTTCTTGTTGGAGACATGGTGGAGGCACTTCCTTGTTGGAGACGTGGTGGAGCCACTTCCTTGTTGGAGAGGTGGTGGAGGCACTTCCTTGTTGTAGACGTGGTGGAGGCACTTCCTTGTTGCAGACGTGGTGAAGGCACTTTCTTGTTGGAGACGTGGTGGAGGCACTTTCTTGTTGGAGACGTGGTGAAGGCACTTCCTTGTTGGAGACGTGGTGGAGCCACTTCCTTGTTGGAGACGTGGTGGAGGCACTTCCTTGTTGAAGACGTGGTGGAGGCACTTCCTTGTTGGAGACTCGCTCTGAGTGACGCTGTTGGAGACGTAGTGGAGAGACTTCCTTGTTGGAGACGTGGTGGAGGCACTTCCTTGTTGTAGACGTGGTGGAGGCACTTCCTTGTTGCAGACGTGGTGGAGGCACTTCCTTGTTGGAGACGTGGTGGAGGCACTTTCTTGTTGGAGACATGGTGGAGGCACTTCCTTGTTGGAGACGTGGTGGAGCCACTTCCTTGTTGGAGAGGTGGTGGAGGCACTTCCTTGTTGTAGACGTGGTGGAGGCACTTCCTTGTTGCAGACGTGGTGAAGGCACTTTCTTGTTGGAGACGTGGTGGAGGCACTTCCTTGTTGGAGACGTGGTGGAGGCACTTCCTTGTTGGAGACGTGGTGGAGGCACTTCCTGATGGACTGATTACTTGGACTCCAGGCTGAGGGACTGATTACGCGAACTCCAGGCTGAGGGACTGATTACGCGAACTCCAGGCTGAGGGACTAATTACTTGGACTCCAGGCTGAGGGACTGATTACGCGAACTCCAGGCTGAGGGACTGATTATGCGGATTCCAGGCTGAGGGACTGATTACGTGGGCTCCAGGCTGAGGGACTGATTACTTGGACTCCAGGCTGAGGGACTGATTACTTGGACTCCAGGCTGAGGGACTGATTATTTGGACTCCAGGCTGAGGGACTGATTACTTGGACTGCAGGCTGAGGGACTGATTATTTGGACTGCAGGCTGAGGGACTGATTACGCGGACTCCAGGCTGAGGGACTGATTACTTGGACTGCAGGCTGAGGGACTGATTACTTGGACTGCAGGCTGAGGGACTGATTACGCGGCCTCCAGGCTGAGGGACTGATTACTTGGACTCCAGGCTGAGGGACTGATTACCTCAAACCCCTTCTGATCTTCACCATTCGTCGGTGTAGAGACTGTTAAAGACATTTGGAGACGTAGTGCAGACACTTGTTGGAGAGAGCAGGTGTTGGAGAGGCCAGTGAGCAATCAACATCAACACCTGCAACAGTTACTACAACAATCAACATAAACAGCTGCGTCAGTTAATACAACAATCAACATTAACACTTGCAACAGTTACTTCAACAATTAACACCTGTAAAGTTACTACAACAATCAACATCAACACCTGCAACAGTTACTACAACAATCAACATTAACACCTGCAACACTTACTACAACAGTCAACATCAACACCTGCAACAGTTAATACAGCAGTCAACATCAACACCTGCAACAGTTACTACAACAATCAACATTAACACCTGCAACAGTTACTACAACAATCAACATCAACACCTGCAACAGTTACTACAACAATCAACATTAACACCTGCAACAGTTACTACAACAGTCAACATCAACACCTGCAACAGTTACTACAACAGTCAACATCAACACCTGCAACAGTTACTACAACAATCAACATTAACACCTGCAACAGTTACTTCAACAATCAACATCAACACCTGCAACAGTTACTACAGCAATCAACATCACCACCTGCAACAGTTACTACAACAGTCAACATCAACACCTGCAACAGTTACTACAACAATCAACATTGGCACCTGCAACAGTTACTACAACAACATTAACACCTGCGTCAGTTACTACAACAATCAACATTAACACCTGCGTCAGTTACTACAACAATCAACATTAACACCTGCGTCAGTTACTACAACAATCAACATTAACACCTGCAACAGTTACTACAACAGTCAACATCAACACCTGCAACAGTTACTACAACAATCAACATTAACACCTGCAACAGTTACTACAACAATCAACATTAACACCTGCAACAGTTACTACAACAATTAACATTAACACCTGCAACAGTTACTACAACAGTCAACATTAACACCTGCGTCAGTTGCTACAACAATCAACATTAACACCTGCGTCAGTTGCTACAACAATCAACATTAACACCTGCAACAGTTACTACAACAGTCAACATTAACACCTGCGTCAGTTGCTACAACAATCAACATTAACACCTGCTTCAGTTACTACAACAATCAACATTAACACCTGCAACAGTTACTACAACAGTCAACATTAACACCTGCAACAGTTACTACAACAATCAACATTAACACCTGCGTCAGTTAATACAACAATCAACATTAACACATGCAACAGTTACTACAACAGTCAACATCAACACCTGCAACAGTTACTACAACAGTCAACATCAACACCTGCAACAGTTACTACAACAGTCAACATCAACACCTGCAACAGTTACTACAACAATCAACATTAACACCTGCAACAGTTACTACAACAATTAACATTAACACCTGCAACAGTTACTACAACAATTAACATTAACATCTGCGTCAGTTACTACAACAATCAACATTAACACCTGCAACAGTTACTACAACAATTAACATTAACACCTGCGTCAGTTAATACAACAATCAACATTAACACATGCAACATTTGCTACAACAATCATCATTAATACCTGCAACAGTTACTACAACAATCAACATTAACAACTGCAACAGTTACTACAACAATTAACATTAACACCTGCAACAGTTACTACAACAATTAACATTAACATCTGCGTCAGTTACTACACACACAAGTTGTTAAAGAAGACACCTGTGGTAGCGTCAGGTGTAGGTGAGAGCAGGAGACTACCTACAGTAATGCTACTTCACCACCACACCTAGTTAGGCCACCTAATTACCGTGTAATTACTACTGCTGAGTTGTACACTGAAATAATCCCTTACGTCAACCAGAGGTACGTACGAGGGACCCAGAAATACCTGCCCCTACACACACCTCACTATATATATATATGGTTAGAATTTCGTGAACACTTAACATACTAGAGCTATCAGTAGGTATATATATATAACAACACTGCCATACCAACATACTGGAGTGAGAGATATGGGAGAAAGTGTAAAATAAACCCAGTGAGGAGCAGGGGTGCGGTGGGGACAATACGGGAGCACTGTATTAACATCCAGGGTCCCAGACTATTCAACATCTTACCACAAGATATCCGAAACACGGCTGGAACCAGTGTAGAAGCCTTCAAGAGGAAACTGGACAAGTATCTTCATCGGGTGCCAGATCAACCAGGCTGTGATGGATATGTGGGGCAGCGGGCCTCCAGCAGCAACAGCCTGGTTGACCAGGCAAGCACCAGACGAGCCTGGCCCATGGCCGGGCTCAGAGAGTAGATAAACTCTCGAAACTCTTCAAAGGTATATCAAAGGTATGTGTGTGTGTGTGTGTGTTGGTTGTGTGTGTGTGATTTTGAATCTACCAAAGTGCGGCAGGCCAGGGTTCGACCCCACGACGCATTGTCCTGCCTCAAGAGACAACACAATGTACATGTCACCTTATTCACTCAGCCATCGATCCTACAAAGATCACGCACCCAGCAGAGCTAGGTGTTTTCCGTGATGCGAGGACACTCGTGGCAGTGGTATGCTCAAGGATTAATTTCAGCCACCTCCTGTTTGAATACCCGCCTCCACAAGCAGTCCTGTTTGAATACCGCCTCCACAAGCAGTCCTGTTTGAATACCCGCCTCCACAAGCAGTCCTGTTTGAATACCTGCCTCCACAAGCAGTCCTGTTTGAATACCTGCCTCCACAAGCAGTCCTGCTTGAATACCTGCCTCCACAAGCAATCCTGTTTGAATACCTGCCTCCACAAGCAGTCCTGTTTGAATACCTGCCTCCACAAGCAGTCCTGTTTGAATACCTGCCTCCACAAGCAGTCCTGCTTGAATACCTGCCTCCACAAGCAGTCCTGCTTGAATACCTGCCTCCACAAGCAGTCCTGCTTGAATACCTGCCTCCACAAGCAGTCCTGTTTGAATACCCGCCTCCACAAGCAGTCCTGCTTGAATACCTGCCTCCACAAGCAATCCTGCTTGAATACCTGCCTCCACAAGCAGTCCTGTTTGAATACCTGCCTCCACAAGCAGTCCTGCTTGAATACCTGCCTCCACAAGCAGTCCTGCTTGAATACCCGCCTCCACAAGCAGTCCTGTTTGAATACCCGCCTCCACAAGCAGTCCTGCTTGAATACCTGCCTCCACAAGCAGTCCTGCTTGAATACCCGCCTCCACAAGCAGTCCTGCTTGAATACCTGCCTCCACAAGCAGTCCTGCTTGAATATCTGCCTCCACAAGCAGTCCTGCTTGAATACCCGCCTCCACAAGCAGTCCTGCTTGAATACCTGCCTCCACAAGCAGTCCTGTTTGAATACCTGCCTCCACAAGCAGTCCTGTTTGAATACCTGCCTCCACAAGCAGTCCTGTTTGAATACCTGCCTCCACAAGCAGTCCTGTTTGAATACCTGCCTCCACAAGCAGTCCTGTTTGAATACCTGCCTCCACAAGCAGTCATGTTTGAATACCTGCCTCCACAAGCAGTCCTGCTTGAATACCTGCCTCCACAAGCAGTCCTGCTTGAATACCCGCCTCCACAAGCAGTCCTGCTTGAATACCTGCCTCCACAAGCAGTCCTGCTTGAATACCCGCCTCCACAAGCAGTCCTGCTTGAATACCCGCCTCCACAAGCAATCGAATTGTTAAACTGGTCACTTATCAAGAACTCATTTAAAATTTAGTTATTTCTAAAATTTTCTCTTATACGTTTGAAGATATATTTTTTTCATTTATGTTTTTTCATTTATGTAAAAATTAATAATTTTGTACCAAAAGAACCTTAGAAAACTTACCTGACCTTATTATAACAAGCGCAATTTAATTTAGTCTAACCCAACTAAATATATTTTTGATAAGTTTACAATAATTTAATAATAACCAAACACAATGATTTGTTTGCGAAAATTATTGCATACACAAATTTTCTCTTGCCTTATTCGGCAAGAAGAGCGATGCTATTTAAGCCAAAATAGCAAGTTTTACCTATTCGGCACGACATGTATGTGTGTGTACTCACCTTTTTGTGGTTGCAGGGGTCGATTCATAGCTCCTGGCCCCGCCTCTTCACTAATTGCTATTAGGTCCTCTCTCTCCCTGCTCCATGAGCTTTATCATAACTCGTCTTAAAACTATGTATGGTTCCTGCCTCCACTACGTCACTTTCTAGGCTATTACACTTCCTAATAACTCTATGACTGAAGAAATACTTCCTAACATCCTTTTAACTTCCAATTGTGACCCCTTGTTGCTGTGTCCCATCTCTGGAACATCCTGTCTTTGTCTACCTTGTCAATTCCTTGCAGTATTTTATATGTCGTTATCATGTCTCCCCTAACCCTCCTGTCCTCCAGTGTCGTCAGGCCGATTTCCCTTAACCTTTCTTCGTAGGACAATCCCCTTAGCTCTGGGACTAGTCTTGTTGCAAACCTCTGCACTTTCTCTAATTTCTTGACGTGCTTGACCAGGTGTGGGTTCCAAACTGGTGCTGCATACTCCAGTATGGGCCTGACGTATATGGTGTACAGAGTCTTGAACGATTCCTTACTGAGGTATTGGAACGCTATTCTTAGGTTTGCCAGCCGCCCGTATGCTGCAGCAGTTATCTGATTGATGTGTGCCTCAGGAGATGTGCTCGGTATTATACTCACCCCAGATCTTTTTCCTTGAGTGAGGTTTGCAGTCTTTGACCACCTAGACTATACTTCGTCTGCGGTCTTTTTTGCCCTTCCCTGATCTTCATGACTTTACATTTGGCAGGGTTAAATTCAAGGAGCCAGTTGCTGGACCAGGCTTGTAGCCTGTCCAGGTCTCTTTGTAGTCCTGCCTGATCCTCGACCGATTTAATTCTCCTCATTAACTTCATATTATCTGCATTAACTTCATATTATCTATCCCTTCCGTTATGTCATTCACATATACCAAAAACAGTACAGGTCCTAGGACTGACCCCTGTGGAACCCCGCTCGTCACAGGCGCCCACTCTAACACCTCGTCACGTTCCATGACTCGTTGTTGCTTCCCTGTAAGGTATTCTCTTATCCATTGCAGTGCCTTTCCTGTTATGTGTGCCTGATCCTCTAGCTTTTGCATTAACCTCTTGTGAGGAACTGTGTCGAAGGCCTTCCTGCAGTCCAAGAAAATGCAGTCTATCCACCCCTCTCTCTCGTGTCTTATGTTACCTTGTCATAAAACTCCAGTAGGTTTGTGACACAGGATTTTCCTTACCTGAAACCGTGCTGATTGTCGTTTATAAGCTTGTGTCTTTCTAGATGCTCCACCTCTCTCCTCCTGACGATTTCTCCATTACTTTGCATACTATACACGTCAGTGTGTGTGTGTGTGTCACAGGTGCTGAACCATTATGACAGAATTACGGAGGCGTTGGAAGACGACCAAAGCGCAGTTGTGATTTACACAGTTTTTGCAAAGGCATTTGTCAAATGCGTCATGGAGTGATAGCGCCATGGGCATTACGGGGAAAGTAGGCAGATGGATTTTCGGGTTCCTAACACACAGAACACAGAAAGTAGTAGTAAACAAAGCAAGATCCAGCATCAGCCAGGTCAAAAGCTCAGTGCCCCAAGGCACTGTCCTGGCACCTCTGCTGTTTCTCATCCTCATAGCAGAAATAGATAAAAACACCCGGCACACTTTTGTATCATCATTTGCAGATGACACTAAAATAAACATGAAAGTCACTACGGTAGAAGACACTGAAAAATTACAGGAGGACATAAGCAGGGTCTTCCAGTGGGCAGTGGAGAACAACATGACGTTCAATGGTGATAAGTTTCAGCTGCTGAGGTATGGAAAGAATGAAGAACTCAAAAGACACTCTTCAAATCACTAGTGCTCCCTCACTTAGAATATTGCTCAGTGCTGACGGCCCCGTTCAAAGCAGGAGAAATATTAGAGCTGGAACAAATACAGAGATCGTTTACGGTTCACATTGAACCAGTAAAGCACTTAATTTACTGGGAACGCCTTCAAGTCTTGAACATGTACTCATTGGAGCGGAGGAGAGAGAGAGATAAATGATAATACTATATACCTGGAAAGTACTCGTGGGCCTGGTCCCAAATCTGCACACTGCCATAACAACATACTGGAGTGAGAGATATGGGAGGGAGTGTAAAATAAACCCAGTGAGGAGCAGGGGTGCGGTGGGCACAATAAGGGAGCACTGTATCAACATCCGGGGTCCCAGACTATTCAACATCTTACCAGAAGATATCAGAAACACGGCTGGAACCAGTGTAGAAGCCTTCAAGAGGAAACTGGAAAAGTATCTTCAGGTGCCAGATCAACCAGGCTGTGATGGATTTGTGGGGCAGCAGCAACAGCCTGGTGACCAGGCAAGAACCAGACGAGCCTTGCCCATGGCCGGGCTCCGAGAGTAGTGAAACTCTCGAAACTCTTCAAAGGTATATCAAAGGTAAGGTAAAGGACTAGTACTAATGTCAGTTTGTCTACGCGGCCTTCTGCTGGAGTGAAAAATATTTGTGCATTTTCTACCTTGCTGTCATTTAGTGGGTTGCTGAACACTGACTCATACTGTTCTTTTAGGATTTCTCATTTCCTGTTCATGGTCAGTATACGAATCTCCTCTCAATAATGGTCCAATTCTACAGGTAGTTCTTAGCTTGGATTTTGCATAGGAATAGAAATATTTTGGGTTTCTTGCAATATCCTGTATGGCCCTTTGTTCCCTTTGTACTTCTTCTGTCAGGTATGACATCTTAAGTTTTTGCTCTAATTCAGTGATCTCTCGGCTAAGACTATCTCTCCTCTGTTGCAACATATTTGTGTTTTTAAGGAATTCAGTAACTCGTTTTCTTCTTCTGTACCATCTACGCTCTCTCTCTATATATATATCTGATCTTCTGTACCATCTACACTCTCTCTATATCTGATCTTCTGTACCATCTACGCTCTCTCTATATCTGATCTTCTGTACCATCTACGCTCTCTCTCTATATCTGATCTTCTGTACCATCTACACTCTCTCTCTATATCTGATCTTCTGTACCATCTACGCTCTCTCTCTATATCTGATCTTCTGTACCATCTACACTCTCTCTCTATATCTGATATTTTGTACCATCTACGCTCTCTCTATATATATCTGATCTTCTGTACCATCTACGCTCTCTCTATATCTGATCTACTGTACCATCTACGCTCTCTATATCTGATCTACTGTACCATCTACGCTCTCTCTATATCTGATCTACTGTACCATCTACGCTCTCTCTCTATATCTGATCTTCTGGGCTTCCTCATTGGTAAGTGTTTAATACAGACTTTGTATGCTTCTGTATTCAACTTCTACAGGAACTTGTGAGAATTACAATAGTGTTACAGTTCCCTAACCCTGAGGTAACACTCGCTTGTACTTCTGTGATGGTGTGCTCACTCTATATTGTTTTGTAACCTTTATGTCTTTGATTAGTAACTCATTGTGAATGGTGGTGGTAGTGGGAGTAGTGATGGTGGTAGGGATAGTGGTAGTAGTGGTAGTGATAGTGGTGGTAGTGATAGTGGTAGTAGTGATAGTGGTAGTGGTAGTGGAGAGTCATGACTCAGTTACTGTAGTGTTGTGAAGGTGAACGGACGGTGCGGCAGTGTTGGTCTTGGTGTTCAGTGTTCATACATAGCGCTGTTCATGGTGTTCATAGTTACTTCTCATAGTGCAGTGTTCATTGTTCATGATGTTCAGAATGCTTTGTTCATAGTTCATGATGTTCTCAATGCTTTGTTCATAGTTCACGGTGTTCGTATTGCCTTGTTTATGGTGTTCATAGTGCGGTGTTCATAGCTGATGGTGTTCATAGTTCAGTGTTCATAGTTCATGGTGTTCATAGTGGAGTGTTCATAGTTCATGGTGTTCATAGTGCAGTGTTCATAGTTCATGGTGTTCATAGTGCAGTGTTCATAGTTCATGGTGTTCATAGTGGAGTGTTCATAGTTCATAGTGTTCATAGTTCATGGTGTTTATAGTGCAGTGTTCATAGTTATGGTGTTCATAGTGTAATGTTCATAGTTCATGATGTTCATAGTTCATGATGTTCATAGTTCATGATGTTCATAGTGTAGTGTTCATAGTTCATGGTGTTCATAGTGCAGTGTTCATAGTTCATGGTGTTCATAGTGCAGTGTTCATAGTTCATGGTGTTCATAGTGGAGTGTTCATAGTGTTCATAGTTCATGGTGTTTATAGTGCAGTGTTCATAGTTCATGGTGTTCATAGTGTAATGTTCATAGTTCATGATGTTCATAGTTCATGATGTTCAGTTCATGATGTTCATAGTGTAGTGTTCATAGTTCATGGTGTTCATAGTGCAGTGTTCATAGTTCATGGTGTTCATAGTGTAATGTTCATAGTTCATGATGTTCATAGTTCATGATGTTCATAGTTCATGATGTTCATAGTTCATGGTGTTCATAGTGTAGTGTTCATAGTTCATGGTGTTCATAGTGCAGTGTTCATAGTTCATGGTGTTCATAGTGTAGTGTTCATAGTTCATGGTGTTCATAGTTCATGGTGTTCATAGTTCATGGTGTTCATAGTTCATGGTGTTCATAGTTCATGGTGTTCATAGTTCATGGTGTTCATAGTTCATGGTGTTCATAGTGTAGTGTTCATAGTATACTGTTCATAGTTCATGGTGTTCATAGTGTAGTGTTCATAGTGCAGTGTTCATAGTTCATGGTGTTCATAGTGTAGTGTTCATAGTTCATGGTGTTCATAGTGTAGTGTTCATAGTGCAGTGTTCATAGTTCATGGTGTTCATAGTGTAGTGTTCATAGTTCATGGTGTTCATAGTGTAGTGTTCATAGTTCATAGTGTTCATAGTGTAGTGTTCATAGTTCATGGTGTTCATAGTGTAGTGTTCATAGTTCATGGTGTTCATAGTGTAGTGTTCATAGTTCATGGTGTTCATAGTGTAGTGTTCATAGTTCATGGTGTTCATAGTGTAGTGTTCATAGTTCATGGTGTTCATAGTGTAGTGTTCATAGTTCATGGTGTTCATAGTGTAGTGTTCATAGTTCATGGTGTTCATAGTGTAGTGTTCATAGTTCATGGTGTTCATAGTGTAGTGTTCATAGTTCATGGTGTTCATAGTGCAGTGTTCATAGTTCATGGTGTTCATAGTGTAGTGTTCATAGTTCATGGTGTTCATAGTATAGTGTTCATGTCTTCCTAGGTATATATCTCTGAGGTGTTGCCAGCAGTGTACAATGTTGTACAGGTGTTGCCAGCAGTGTACAATGTCGTACAGGTGTTGCCAGCAGTGTACAATGTTGTACAGGTGTTGCCAGCAGTGTACAATGTTGTACAGGTGTTACTAGCAGTGTACAATGTTGTACAGGTGTTGCCAGCAGTGTACAATGTTGTACAGGTGTTGTCAGAAGTGTACAATGTTGTACAGGTGTTGCCAGCAGTGTACAATGTTGTACAGGTGTTGCCAGCAGTGTACAATGTTGTACAGGTGTTGCCAGCAGTGTACAATGTTGTACAGGTGTTGCCAGCAGTGTACAATGTTGTACAGGTGTTGCCAGCAGTGTACAATGTTGTTCAGGTGTTGCCAGCAGTGTACAATGTTGTACAGGTGTTGCCTGCAGTGTACAATGTTGTACAGGTGTTGCCAGCAGTGTACAATGTTGTACAGGTGTTGTCAGAAGTGTACAATTGTTGTACAGAGTGTTCATGTTCCAGCACTGGCATCTCTCTGGTCGTGAGTACAACAGTAAACACAACTAACTATATTACGTCTTCCTAATATTTGCACCAAGAACTCATTAACCGGGTGTAGACTAGTGAATTGTTCATTACTTTATAATTTGTTCATGATTGTAACCATGTATAAACGTAAGTAAATTTACTTACACGATTCATTACCTTTGTAACTTGTGAGTTCATTACCTTTGTAACTTGTGAGTTCATTACCCTTGTAACTTGTGAGTTCATTACCCTTGTAACTTGTGAGTTCATTACCCTTGTAACTTGTGAGTTCATTGCCTTTGTAACTTGTGAGTTCATTGCCTTTGTAACTTGTGAGTTCATTACCTTTGTAACTTGTGAGTTCCTTACCTTTGTAACTTGTGAGTTCATTGCCTTTGTAACTTGTGAGTTCATTACCCTTGTAACTTGTGAGTTCATTACCTTTGTAACTTGCTCAGCTATCCAAACTTTGGGGTCCAGTCCCTGGACCCATTATGTACCTCTAATCTTTTGACTACCGCCCACAGGATGGGTATGAGGTGCATAATAAAGATATCAAACTAAACTAACTAACCTGGGATCTACCTTGAGTGTCCCCTGGAGTCTACCTTGAGAGTGACCCCTGGAGTCTACCTTGAGAGTGACCCCTGGAGTCTACCTTGAGAGTGACCCCTGGAGTCTCCTAGTGAGGCTCCGGAGTGACCCTGGAGTCTACCTTGAGAGTGCCCCTGAGTCTACCTGAGAGTGACCCTGGAGTCTACCTTGAGAGTGACCCCTGAGTCTACCTTGAGAGTGACCCTGGAGTCTCCCGAGTGACCCCTGAGTCCTGAGAGTGACCCCTGGAGTCTACCTTGAGAGTGACCCCTGGAGTCTACCTTGAGAGTGACCTGGAGTCTACCTTGAGAGTGATCCCTGGAGTCTACCTTGAGAGTGTCCCCTGGTGTCTACCTTGAGAGTGACCCCTGGAGTCTACCTTTAATGTGTCCCCTGACCTGGTCCCAGATCAGGTCTCTTGCTGGATGACCTGATCAGTGTGTGACTAGTTAATGGACCGAAACGTCGAGCTAAGTTTCTGCCTGCTATGTGTGGGTTATTTGTGTATCCCAGTCACGGTATTTTGTGTATCTGTGTGTTGGTGTTAGCCACACGAAGTCCAGAGTAAACACCACAGCCTGGCTGATCAGGGACTGACTGGAGGAACTTATGCAATTCCTTCTTGAAGACAGCCAGAGGTGTGTAGGTGATCTATCTTATATATGAAGGAGGAAATGTAATGGGTGAGGAGCACAAGTCATTTCAACACTACCATTACCATTATTTTTGACGTAATTTGAAAGTTACCATTATCCACACTCTCATTGTCCAGGTGTTTTGCTTCTTGTCTCATATTATGTTCTCTAAATGACCTACGACCATATATAACCTCACATAAACCTCTCACAGATCTTGGTAATCTGTCACCTGGTAATGTCCACTGTCATGGGGTAATATTGTTAACACACGAGGACATTATACGCCTTTTGTCTTTTTTCGAACACTGTGTTGGGTTTAGTCAGCAGGTGTGTGTTGTAGGTGTGAACTTAAGTCATCAGGTGTGTGTTGTAGGTGTGAACTTAAGTCAGCAGGTGTGTGTTGTAGGTGTGAACTTAAGTCAGCAGGTGTGTGTTGTAGGTGTGAACTTAAGTCAGCAGGTGTGTGTTGTAGGTGTGAACTTAAGTCAGCAGGTGTGTGTTGTAGGTGTGAACTTAAGTCAGCAGGTGTGTGTTGTAGGTGTGAATTTAAGAACATAAGAAAGGAGGAACACTGCAGCAGGCCTGTTGGCCCATACTAGGCAGATCCTTCACATTCCATCCCACTAACACAATAAAGATATCTGCTACCCAAGAAATAAGCTTTGATAATTCTATTTACTCATGTGCTATTCCCACTCAAATCCAACCCCTCTCACTCATGAATTTATCCAACCTAAATTTGAAACTACCCAAGGTTCTAGCTTCAATAACCCTACTAGGCAGACTGTTCCACTCATCAACTACCCTATTTCCAAACCAATACTTTCCTATATCCTTTCTAAATCTAAACTTATCTAATTTGAATCCATTATTGCGGGTTCTCTCTTGGAGAGATACCCTCAAGACCTTACTTATATCCCCTTTGTTAATACCCATTTTCCACTTGTATACCTCGATCATGTCTCCCCTCATTCTTGTCTTACAAGTGAATGTAATTTTAGGGTCTTCAATCTTTCTTCATACGGAAGATTTCTAATGTTATGTATTAATTTAGTCATTCTACGCTGAATGTTTTCTAACGAATTAATATCCATTCTGTAATATGGAGACCAGAACTGAGCTGCGTAATCTAGGTGAGGCCTTACTAATGATGTATAAAGCTGTAATATAACCTCTGGACTTCTGTTGCTAACACTTCTTGATATAAATCCCAGTAATCTATTTGCCTTATTACGCACGCTTAGGCATTGCTGTCTTGGTTTAAGGTTGCTGCTTACCATCACCCCCAAGTCCTTCTCGCAATCTGTATGGCTAAGTTCTACGTTATTTAACTTATAAGTGCTTGGGTTATGGACACTCCCGAGCTTCAGAACCTTGCATTTATCTACATTGAACTGCATCTGCCACTTTTCTGACCAGAAATTGAGTTTGTCTAAATCCTCCTGAAGTTCCCTGACATCTACATTTGAATCAATTATCCTACCTATCTTCGTGTCATCGGCGAATTTGCTCATTTCACTAGTAATTCCCTCATCAAGGTCATTGATATATATTATAAACAACAACGGGCCTAAGACTGATCCCTGTGGAACATCACTTGTTACAGATCCCCACTCGGATTTAACCCCATTTATGCACACTCTCTGCTCCCTATTGGTGAGCCATGACTCGATCCATGACAGAACCCTTTCCCCAATGCCATGAGCTGCCACTTTCTTTAACAGTCTCTGGTGCGGTACTCTATCAAAAGCCTTACTAAAATCTAAATAAACAATATTGAATTCTTTATCGTGATCAACAGCCTCAAAAGCTTTACTAAAGAAGGTTAATAAATTAGATAGGCAGGAATGGCCCCTCGTGAATCCATGCTGAGTATCATTAATCAAATTATGGTTATCAAGATGGCTTCTAATAATATCAGCTATAATTGACTAGTAATTTGCCTACAATTGAGGTTAGGCTTATTGGGCGGTAATTTGACGGTAGTGACTTGTTCCCTGCTTTAAAAATAGGAATTACATTAGTCATCTTCCACATATCAGACACTACACCTGTTTGAAGAGATAAATTAAAAATGTTAGATATTGGTTCACAGAGTTCCATTTTGCATTCCTTAAGAACCCTTGCAAAAAGCTCATCAGGACCCGGCGATTTATTTTGTTTCAGTCGGTCTACTTGTTTCATAACCATTTCACTAGTGACTGTGATATTACATAATTTATCTTCTTCAGGGCCACTATAAAAACTAACTACTGGGACACTATTAGTGTCCTCCTGTGTGAAAACTGAGAGAAAATAATTATTAAAGATAGAGCACATATCATTCTCCTTGTCAGTAAGATGCCCAGAGTTATTTTTTAAGGGGACCTATCTTATCCCTAACTTTTGTTCTATAAACCTGGAAAAAACTTTTTGGGTTAGTTTTTAAATCCCTAGCAACTTTAATTTCATAGTCCCGTTTAGCTTTTCTTATCCCCTTTTTAACGTCCCTCTTAATGTCAAATGACCCTCACCTCTTTATGCGCCTATAAATTCCTTTCTTCTGCCCTAAAAGATATTTGAGCCTATTATTCATCCATTTTTTGTCATTTCTACTTGATCTAATTTCTTTATACGGGATAAATGTTCTTTGGGCAGCCTGTATAGTGTTCAGAAAGCTGTCATATTGATAGCTCTCTTTGTTACCCCAGTCCACAGATAATAAGTGTTCTCTAATCCCATTGTAATCTGCTAAGCGAAAATCTGGGACCATTACTGAGTTATCCCTACTATCATACATCCATTCAATGTTAAAGTTAATTGATTTGTGGTCGCTTGTGCCGAGTTCCTCTGTACCTAATTTCTAAATTAATAACAAGGGTTTCCTTGTTTGCCAGAACCAAGTCAAGTTGGTTATTTTCCCTTGTAGGTTCTGTCACAAACTGCTTCAAAAAACAATCCTCAACTACTTCTAAAAAGTCGTTAGATTCTAAATTCCCTGTCAAGAAATTCTAATCAATCTGACTAAAGTTAAAGTCCCCTAGAATTACTACGTTATCGTGCCTTGTGGCCTTAACAATTTCCTCCCAAAGTAGTTTCCCTTGTTCCCTATCTAAGTTTGGAGGACGATATATCACGCCTAAAATAAATTTTTCACAACCCTCAGAAAATTCTATCCAGACAGACTCTGTATGTGTTATTTCAGACATTATAACAGTTTTTATGCAACAATTTAAATGATCACGGACATAGAGTGCAACCCCACCCCCCTTCCCGATACTTCTGTCTACTTGGAACAATTTAAAACCCTGAATGTGACATTCGGCAGGCATGTCCCGATTTTTCATATTAAACCATGTCTCAGTTATTGCAAAAACATCAATATTACCCGTACTTGCAACTAATCTCAACTCGTCAATCTTATTCCTAGCACTACGACTATTGGTGTAATATATATTTAAAGACCCTCCTTTCTCTTTACCCTTCCTGCTCATTTCTGTTTTTCCACTATACCCATTACTGTCCTTGTCACCTAGTGCCACTGACTTCCTTGTCACCTAGTGCCACTGACTTCCTTGTCACCAAGTGCCACTGACTTCCTTGTCACCAAGTGCCACTGACTTCCTTGTCACCTAGTGCCACTGACTTCCTTGTCACCTAGTGCCACTGACTTCCTTGTCACCTAGTGCCACTGACTTTCCAATATCCACCTTATTCTGCCTATTATTAGTTCCCCTAGAATTTATAACATTACTACACTGGGACTTCACTGTTTCCCCCCATAACCCATACCACTAACAGGTGTGTGTTGTAGGTGTGAACTTAAGTCAGCAGGTGTGTGTTGTAGGTGTGAACTTAAGTCATCAGGTGTGTGTTGTAGGTGTGAACTTAAGTCAGCAGGTGTGTGTTGTAGGTGTGAACTTAAGTCATCAGGTGTGTGTTGTAGGTGTGAACTTAAGTCAGCAGGTGTGTGTTGTAGGTGTGAACTTAAGTCAGCAGGTGTGTGTTGTAGGTGTGAACTTAAGTCATCAGGTGTGTGTTGTAGGTGTGAACTTAAGTCAGCAGGTGTGTGTTGTAGGTGTGAACTTAAGTCAGCAGGTGTGTGTTGTAGGTGTGAACTTAAGTCAGCAGGTGTGTGTTGTAGGTGTGAACTTAAGTCAGGCGAACTGATGTTTTTCTCTCCATTATGTTCCGTCAGTTGTTTCTTAATGTCAGTTAGTTGGTTTCAGATTGTAAGTGATTGTCCATCATATTGTAAGTGATTGTCCGTCATATTGTAAGTGATTGTCCGTCATATTGTAAGTGATTGTCCATCATATTGTAAGTGATTGTCCGTCATATTGTAAGTGATTGTCCGTCATATTGTAAGTGATTGTCCGTCATATTGTAAGTGATTGTCCGTCATATTGTAAGTGATTGTCCGTCATATTGTAAGTGATTGTCCGTCATATTGTAAGTGATTGTCCGTCATATTGTAAGT
>WNWK01013992.1:37500-53127 GCA_009830355.1 Cherax destructor
AGAGTTAACAGAAGTTGATGGTTATAATGCTATGTGAAACTTATAGATTGTTGCAAGATGAAAAATGCAAGGAAATGTTCTAATGTTTGCATTTTGTTTATAGCTTGGACAGTCAGGCTGTTTGTGTTTGCCGCACGTACGCAATGTAAACACAAGGTCCGTTGGTAATTACCTTTACATTTAAAGCCAGAGTTTAAAAAAAAAACCTTGAGTCCTTTATTCTTATCTCTTAGTGTAGCCTTTGGACTTGTATATTCTCATATACAAAAATGGAATACTTCAGCAGTGTGTTACTCCCCTATTGTTTATAATAGTTACATGGTGGGAACCAGCTATTACCCTGTCATACTCCACACTCTATGGGTCACGTACATGGTGTTGAAATCTGTCAATCTTAGCTGGAAGACTTCAGTAGGACTGAGGATAGCGTCCAGTAAGGTGTCCCGTAGCTCGGTGTACCATACTGGACCCGTAGCAAGGCTGGGACCCGGTACACTCAGCTCACACACTGATCGTCTGCTGTGCCTTCCCATCTTGTAAGGTATAAGTTTGGTGTGCAGATTTGTTGTAATATTGTGGTTTTGTATCTCTATTTGTAATGTGGAAGTACAATATATTTTTTTTGGGGGGAGGGGGCTGATATAAGGTGTTGTGGTTACAATAATAGAAAGGTAAACAAACATGGCTGCCTTAGTCTTGTAGCTCAGCGGTGACGACATCTTTGTCACTGTTATCTTCAACCCTTCCCACCATACCTCGTCTTCCAGTTTACCTCCTTCACTTCCCACACTTTCTATTCTCCTTCCCACCCCTCCCTAATCTTCCATTCCTTCCCCCTACTGCTTCCCACGTCTCCACACTCCCTGCACCTCCTCCTGTTCCTTCCTTCCCTGCCACTCCATTGTGGATGTCGTTGTCCTGACCAAGCTTCCCAGGCGTGCAAGGTACACTGTCGTCATGCACTGCTTCTCCCGCACCAGTGAATAACATGTTGATGTTGTACTCCAGCCTTTGGGCAGCAGCTGACCTGAAGACTGATACACTTGTGTAACATTTGGGAATCTTTATTGAGGAAACGTTTCTCCAGGCAGTGGCTTCTTCAGTCTCCATGGGCTGAATACATCCACTCCAGGCTGACACACTCATTATCTCATTCTCCTCTTCATCTTTCACCGTTTTTCTCTGCATTGGACTAAAGAAGCCACTGGGCGGCGAAGAGTTTCCACAGTAAAGATTTCGAAAAGTCGCCCAAGTGTTCTGTAAAGCGTTTCATCACAACAAGTGACTTACTTAACCAATAATGTCTTGTCGTAAATACAGTCTAGTCTCCCATAAAGCTTCACTACATAATTCAATGTTTTGTAAGTGTGAAAATCTATCAAAAATCAAGGCTTTCCAAGCGCTATGAGAGTAGCAAGACTCTCGAAACACATCAAAGGTATATCACTTACATTATCTTAAACTGACAGCCTCTTGCTGTCTACAAGTCATGATCTCGCTCTTCTGAACACATCACAGCCAATCAGAAAATATTTCTTTTCAATACATGGAAAACAGGAAATGAATCGCCCAGAGATCTGTACAGACGCCATATTATGTATTTTTTATTGTAAATGTGATGGAATAATTTGCATAGCGCTTGGAAAGCCTTGATCCTTGATAGACTTTGTCACGCTTACAAAACATTGGTGGAGCACCCAGAAGAGTGGTGGAGCACCCAGAAGAGTGGAGGAGCACCTACAGTGGTGGAGCACCTACAGTGGTGGAGCACCTACAGTGGTGGAGCACCCAGAGTGGTGGAGCACCTACAGTGGTGGAGCACCTAGAAGAGTGGGGGAGCACCTAGAAGAGTGGGGGATCACCTAGAAAGGATTGGGTTCATACATGACAACCAGCACGGCCTCAGGGAAGGGAAAATCCTGTGTCACAAACCTACTGGAGTTCTACGACAAGAATAATAATAATATGTTTAATTCTACAAGTACATGTACAAGGTATACAGACCATAGCTGACATCAATGACATACTACTATATAGAAAGCCCCTTGTTATGCTGAGCATTTCCCGCAAATTAGGTCAGTTTTGTCCCAGGATGCGACCCACACCAGTCGACTAACACCCAGGTACCCATTTTATACTGATGGGTGAACATAGACAACCGGTGTAAGGAAACACGCCCAGTGTTTCCACCATCTCCGGGAATCGAACCCGGACATTCACCGTGTGAAACGAGAGCTTTTGCCACCAGACCACGGGCCACAAGGTAACAGAAGTAAGACAGGAGAGAGAGGGATGGATAGATTGCATTTCCTTTGTAAGAAGGCTTACAAAGAAGGTTAAAGCACTTCAGTAGATCAAAACATACCTGACAGGAAGGAAACAACGAGTGATTATCCGTGACGAGGTGCATGGGTGGGTGCATGTGACGTGTGGGGTTCCACAAGGATCAGTATTAGGGCCGGTGCACTTTCTTGTATATGTGAATGACGTGATGGAAGGGATTGAGTCGGAGGTGTCCCAGTGTGCAGGCGACGTAAAAGTAATGAGAAGAATACAAGTGGTCGAGGACCAAGAAAGACTACAAATGGATCTGGAGAAGCTGCAGGTCTGGTCTGACAAGTGGCTGCTGGAGTTTAACTCTGGCAAGTGCAAAGTTATGAAACTGAGGAAGGGAAAAGAAATTCGCAGACATTGTACAGACTAATGAGGCAAAGGCTGTAAACCTCACTCAGAAGGGTCTTGGGGTAAGTATTGTTCCAAGGCTATCCCCTGAGGCCTCTCATCAACCAAATAATTGCTGCAGAAAATGTGTGTCTGAAAGTGAAATGGCCTTGAGAGTGAAGTGGTAGAGGCAGGAGTCATACACAGCTTTAAGAAGAGGTACGATAAGGCTCTCGAAGTCAGGAGAGAATGAACTTATTAGTGACCAGCGAAGAGGCTGGTCCAGGAGCTGAGACTCGACCCCTGCACCTTCATATAAGTGAGTACACACACACAAGGAGAGTGAGAAGTGGGTCTCAGGTACTCGAGGTCACAATTGGAAGTTAAAATCTCAGATGCGTCACAGGTATGTTAGGAAATACTTTGTTAGCCTTAGAGTGATCAGGAAGTTTAACGATCTGGGCGGCTAAGTGGTAGAGGCAGAATTCATACACAGTTTTAAGAATAGATATGATAGAGCTCATATAGCCAAGAGTGTTTGACCCCTGTAGTGGCCAGCAGAAAGGTAGGGCCAGGAGCTGAGACTCAACCCCCTACAACGCTAGTTGAGTACACACTGAATGTAGCAGAGGAAAAATTACAGAGTACTAAGAGAGAAGGTATGGAAGAGCAGGAGGTGATTATGTACCTCATATCCATCCTGTGGATTGTAGTGGCTAGTTTATTGTATACCTCATATCCATCCTGTGGATGGTAGTGGCTAGTTTATTGTGCACCTCATATCCATCCTGTGGATGGTAGTGGCTAATTTATTGTGTACCTCATATCCATCCTGTGGATGGTAGTGGCTAGTTTATTGTGTACCTCATATCCATCCTGTGGATGGTAGTGGCTAGTTTATTGTGTACATCATATCCATCCTGTGGATGGTAGTGTCTAGTTTATTGTGTACATCATATCCATCCTGTGGATGGTAGTGGCTAGTTTATTATGTACCTCATATCCATCCTGTGGATGGTAGTTGCTAGTTTATTATGTACCTCATATCCATCCTGTGGATGGTAGTTGCTAATTTATTATGTTCCTCATATCCATCCTGTGGATGATAGTGGCTAGTTTATTATGTACCTGATATCCATCCTGTGGATGGTTGTTGCTAGTTTATTATGCACCTCCTACTATCCATCCTGTGGATGGTAGTTGCTAGTTTATTATGTACCTCATATCCATCCTGTGGATGGTTGTTGCTAGTTTATTATGCACCTCCTACTATCCATCCTGTGGATGGTAGTTGCTAGTTTATTATGTACCTCCTATCCATCCTGTGGATGGAAACAAAAGAACATGGATACACAAAAGGCCTAGAAACTACACCACAAAAGGTTAACAGGAGAACATCTGGATTTATATCTACAGTTCACTTATCTGTTACAAGCAAATTTGCTTAATATATCTGGTATATTATTTTCATTAATAATATATTTTGACATGTGCCATAGGTTATTATACTGTCTATCTCTATATATTCCTCAATAAGTGGACAATTAAGCACATAGTGTTCAAGACAGTGACCACAGGGCTGGCCACATACTCTGCATTTGGTTTGATCATCATCCGTGTGTCTGCCAGACTGCCAAAAGTATTTGTAACAGGAGGTGATGCAAGACAGATAATAGCCTGAGTGAGGCTGGCAGAAATGTGGGGCGAGGAATGAATCAAAACAGAAGATAATGCATTTATCACCTACTTAAAAATATAGAACAGACAAGACTCAGCCACTAAAACTGTATTTTGTGGGGACATAGGCAAAAAACTTTATATTGACAATGAAATTGAACCTAAGAGAGAGAGAGAGAGACATTCAATAGTCTTCATGCCTTCAGCTGTATTGATAATTTAGCCAAACAGCACACTCTCTCACAAATTATTTACGTTGATGGTTCTGTTCACCAATCCACTGGTGCAGCTGGTAGTGCTGCTGTTGTCATACAGAGTGATGGCTCTCTTAAAGAAATTGGAGCACGCATCAATAACTGGGCCTCTACCCTTCAGACAGAACTGTTTGCCATACTCCTTGCACTCAAATGCGTCCATGTATCTAAGGTTGACTCTCTAATTGTAATTGATTCTCTGCCATCCATAAATGCTCTCAACTCATCAAGTATAACTTGTAGCATGCTCATGCCAGAAGCCAGGCACAGGTATGGTAGGATTGTGGATAGTAGAGTCAGAGTGCACATGCTGTGGATTCCATCTCACATTGGTCTTCAGATGTATGATAGAACTGATAAATTGGCTAAGTTTTATGCTTTCAAAGAGGAGGTAGATTACAATCTTTGCTTGTCAGTTAGCAGTTTGAGAACAATAATACGAAAAGAACTTAAACTGAATTTTATTGACTTAAGACTCAGGGAGATTGACACCAGTCAGTCCATCTATCATCATTCTATCATGCAGGAGGAGCCACATGTCTATGGTGCATCCAACACAATAAGCAGACTCTTGGATGTCACCACCGCCCGCCTCCGGCTGGGTTACAAGTATCTTTGGCAGGTTAAATCACCACCACCAGATGTAGACCAAACAAAATGTAAACTTTGCCAGTTGGACTATTGTCACACCCTGCGTCATTATGTACTGGAGTGCGATAAAATTAATGAATTCGGAGACAACTCACTCAGAAATGTTCAAGATATGTCAAAGTATTTTATCCACAGTGGTATATTACAGACCATTCTGGAAAAATACCCTGACTTTGCTCCCTGTAAATAAAGCATTGCCACGTGTGTGTGTGTGTGTGTGTGTGTGTGTGTGTGTATGACCCAACAATTAATATTTGCACCAATAACTCATTACAGTTGTGACCGGGTGTAGACTAGTAAATTGCTCATTACTTTATAATTTGTTCATGATTGTAACCATGTATAAACGTAAGTAAGTAAATTTACTTACATGATTCATTACCTTTGTATCTTATTCAGCTATTAAAACCTTGGGGCCCAGTCTCTGGACCCATTATATACCTCTGTAATCTGTAAATACCTTTGTAACTTGCCATGATTGTGACCAGATCTACCTTAGTTCATTACCTTTGTAACTTGTTCAGCTATCAAAACTTTGGGGCCCAGTCCCTGGACCCATTATGTACCTCTGTAATCTTTTGACTAACCGCCCACAGGATGGGTATGGGGTGTATAATAAAGATATTAAACTAACATCAAACAGAACAAAGCAATATAGAGAGAAAGGAAGAACAGAAGGGCTGGGAGAGGAGAATAGGAGTGAGGAGAGAAGGAAGGGTAGGAGTGATAATGTCAGAGGATCTCACCTTCAAAGACCACAACACTGTATCTACCACATCTGCTAGGAAAATATTATAGGATGGTAATGTGAACATTCAAAACCTGGGATGCCAAGCCCATGATGATTTTCTTCAAATAGCTTGTTCTCTCTAGGCTGGAATACTGCTGTACACTAACTACCCCCTTCAAGGCAAGCGAAGTTGCTGACCTGGAGAATGTACAGAGAACTTTCACGGCACACATAAGTACGATAAAGCACCTAAATTACTGGGAATGGTTGAAGTTCCTTGACTTGTATTCCCTGGAACGCAGGCGAGAAAGATAGGTGATAATATACACTTGAAAAATCCTAGAAGGATTAGTACCAAACTTGCACACTAAAATCACTCTCTATGAAAGCAAAAGACTCGGCAGGAGATGCAACATTTCCCCAATGAAAAGCAGGGGTGCCACGAGTACACTGAGAGACAGACCTTGATCCTTTGCTAGGCCTGGTTTAAGATCGGGCCGCGGGGGCATTGACCCCCGAAACCCTCTCCAGGTATCATGGCGTCCCCCACTACTATTCACATCCTCCCCCACACCACTACCACTACTCACACCCTCCCCCACACTACTACCACTACTCACACCCTCCCCACACTACTACCACTTCTCACATCCTCCCCCACACCACTACCACTACTCACATCCTCCCCCACACCACTACCACTACTCACATCCTCCCCCACACCACTACCACTACTCATATCCTCCCCCACACCACTACCACTACTCGCATCCTCCCCCACACCACTACCACTACTCACATCCTCCCCACACCACTACCACTACTCACATCCTCCACCACTACTCACATCCTCCCCACACTACTACCACTACTCACATCCTCCCCACACCACTACCACTACTCACACCTCCCCACACCACTACCACTACTCACATCCTCCCCACACCACTACTACTACATCCTCCCCACACCACTACCACTACTCACATCCTCCCCACACTACTAACACTACTACCACTACTCACATCCTCCCCACACCACTACCACTACTCACACCCTCCCCCACACCACTACCACTACTCACATCCTCCCCACACCACTACTACTCACATCCTCCCCACACCACTACCACTACTCACATCCTCCCCACACTACTAACACTACTACCACTACTCACATCCTCCCCCACACTACTACCACTACTCACATCCTCCCCCACACCACTACCACTACTCACATCCTCCCCAACACTACTACCACTACTCACATCCTCCCCCACACCACTATCACTACTCACACCCTCCCCAACACTACTACCACTACTCACATCCTCCCCCACACCACTACCACTACTCACACCATCCCCCACACTACTACCACTACTCACACCCTCTCCCACACTACTCCACTACTCACATCCTCACCACCACTACCACTACTACCACTACTCACATCCTCCCCACACCACTACGACTACTCACACCATCCCCACACCACTACCACTACTCATCCTCCCCACCACTACTACTCCATCCTCCCCACCACTACCACTATTCATCCTCCCCACACCACTACCACTACTCACATCCTCCCCACACTCACTATCACTATCACATCCTCCCCACACCACTACCACTACTCACATCCTCCCCACACCACTACCACTACTCACACCTCCCCACACTACTACCACTACTCACATCCTCCCCACTACCACTACCACTACTCCACTACCATCCCCACACTACTACCACTACTCACACCCTCCCCAACTACCACTACTCACATCCTCCCCCACACTCCACTACACACCTCCACCACTCCTACTCACACCCCACACTACCACTACTCACACCCTCCCCACACACTACCACTACTCCACCCTCCCCACACTCACTCTCACTACTCACATCCCTCCCCCACCCACTACCACTACTACACCCTCCCCACCACTACCACTACTCACACCCTCCCCACACTCTACCTACTCACACCCTCCCCACACACTACCACTACTCACACCCTTCCCCACTACCACTACCACTACTCACACCCTCCCCACACTACTACTCACACCCTCCCCACACACTCCACTATCACACCCTCCACTCACACCCATCTCACACCTCCCCACACCACTACTCACACCCTCCCCCACACTACTACTCACACCCTCCCCACACTACCATACTCACACCCTCCCACACCACTACCACTACTCACACCCTCCCATCCACTACCACTACTCACCCTCCCCCACACTACTCACTCCACACCCTCCCCCACACTACTACTACTAACACCCTCCCCACACCACTACCACTCTCACCCTCCCCACACACTACCACTCTCCACCCTCCACTACCACTACCACTATACCCTCCCCACACACTACCTACTCACACCCTCCCCACACACTCCATCTCACCCTCCCACACTACTACTACACACTCCACCACTACCACTACTCACACCCTCCCCACACTACTACCACTACTCACACCCTACACTACTAGCACTACTCAAACCCTCCCCACACTACTACTCCACCCTCCACCACACTACTGCTCCACCCTCCCCACACTACTACTCACACTCTCCCTACACCACTAGCACTACTCACATCGTCCTCATTACCACTAGCACTACTCACACCCTCCCCCACTACTACCACTACTCACATCCTCCCCACACCACTACCACTACTCACACACTCTCCCTCACTACTACTCACACCTCCCCCACACTACTACTCACACCCTCCCCACACTACTACTCACACCCTCCCCACACTACTACTCACACCCTCCACCACACTACTACTCACACCCTCCCACACACTACTACTCACACCCTCCCCCACACTACTACTCACACCCTCCCCCACACCACTACTCACACCCTCCCCACACCACTACCACTACTCACACCCCCACACTACTACCACTACTCACATCCTCCTCCACACCACTACCGCAACTCACACCATCCCCCACACTACTACTCACACCCTCCCCCACACCACTACCACTACTCACACCCTCCCCCACACCACTACCACTACTCACACCCCCACACTACTACCACTACTCACATCCTCCCCCACACCACTACTCGCAATTGTCACTTGTGGTGAGCTGGAGGGTAAGAGAGTGAGAGTGGTGTGTGTGTACTCACCTATTTGCTCACCTATTTGTGGTTGCAGGGGTCGAGTCATAGCTCCTGGCCCCGCCTCTTCACTGATTGCTACTAGGTCCTCTCTCTCCCTGCTCCATGAGCTTTATCAAACCTAGTCTTAAAACTATGTATGGTTCCTGCCTCCACTATGTCGCTTTCTAAGCTATTCCACTTCCTGACAACTCTGTGACTGAAGAAATACTTCCTAACATCCCTTTGACTCATAGGAGTCTTCAACTTCCAATTGTGACCCCTTGTTTCTGTGTCCCCTCTCTGGAACATCTTGTCTCTGTCCACCTTATCTATTCCTCGCAGTATTTTATATGTCGTTATCATGTCTCCCCTAACCCTCCTGTCCTCTAGTGTCGTCAGACCGATTTCCCTTAACCTTTCTTCGTAGGACAATCCCCTTAGCTCTGGGACTAGTCTTGTTGCAAACCTTTGCACTTTCTCTAATTTCTTGACGTGCTTGACCAGGTGTGGGTTCCAAACTGGTGCTGTGTGTGTGTGTGTGTGAGTGTGTGTGTGTGTGTGTGTGTGTGAGTGTGTGTGTGTGTGTGTGTGTGAGTGGTGTGTGTGTGTGTGTGTGTGTGTGTGTGTGTGTGTGTGTGTGTGTCACTACTGGGAAAGATTTAAGTGCTTTATTAAGTGGAAAAAATATAAAACATCAGCTTTCACTAAGGTCATATTTACAGATAAACCCATAATACCACGGTTTATTTGTGTGTACTCACTTAGTTGTGGTTGCAGGGGTCGACTCATAGCTCCTGGCCCCTCCTCTTCACTGGTCGCTAATAGGTCCTCTTTCTCCCTGCTCCATGAGCTTTATCAAACCTCGTCTTTAAACTATTTATAGTTCCTGCCTCCACTACGTCACTTGCTAGACTATTCCACTTCCTGACAACTCTGTGACTGAAGAAATACTTCCAAACATCTCTTTTACTCATCTGAGTCTTTAACTTCCAATTGTGGCCCCTTGTTTCTGTGTCCAATCTCTAGAACATTCTGTCTCTGCCCACCCTGTCTATTCCTTGCAATATTTTGTATGTCGTTATCATGTCTCCTCTAACCCTCCTGTCCTCCAGTGTCGTCAGGTCAATTTCCTTTAACCTTTCTTCGTAGGAAGAACTAACCTTGTTGCAAACCTTTGCATTTTCTCCAATTTCTTGACGTGCTTGACCAGGTGTGGGTTCCAAACTGGTTCTGCATACTCTAGAATGGACCTGACGTACACGGTGTACAGTCTTGAAAGATTCCTTACTGAGGTATCGGAACGCTATTCTTAGGTTTGCCAGGCGCCCATATGCTGCGGCAATTATCTGGTTGATGTGCGCCTCAGATGTGCTCGGTATTATACTCACCCCAAGATCCTTTTCATTAAGTGAGGTTTGCAGTTTTTGGCCACCTAGCCTATACTCTGTGTGCGGTCTTGTTTGCCCTTTCCCGATCTTCATGACTTTGCATTTGGCAGGGTAAAATCGAGGAGCCAGTTGCTGGACCAGGCTTGCAGCCTGTCCAGGTCTCTTTGTAGTCCTGCCTGATCCTCATCCGATTTAATAAAAACACCCGGCACACTTCTGTATCATCATTTGCAGACGACACTAAAATAAGCATGAAAGTCACTACGGTAGAGGACACTGAAAAATTACAGAAAGACATAAGCAGGGTTTTCCAGTGGGCAGTGGAGAACAACATGACATTCAATGGTGATAAGTTCCAGCTGCTTAGGTATGGAAGGAATGAAGAACTCCAAAGGAACACTATATACAAAACGCAAGAGGGTCACCAAATAGAACGAAAGGAACACGTAAAAGACCTGGGAATAATTATGTCAGCTGACCTTTCTTTTAAAGACCATAACAAGACAAAGATCTCAACAGCCAGGAAGATGACGGGGTGGGTATTGAGAACTTTCAAAACAAGGGAAATAATGCCGATGGTGACACTCTTCAAATCGCTAGTGCTCCCTCAGAATATTGCTCAGTGCTGACGGCCCCGTTCAAAGAAGGATAAATATCAGAGCTGGAACAAATACAGAGATCGTTTACGGTTCACATTGAACCAGTAAAGCACCTAAATTACTTGGAACACCTTCAAGTCTTGAACATGTACTCATTGGAGCGGAGGAGAGAGAGATGCATGATAATATATACCTGGAAAGTACTCGAGGGCCTGGTCCCAAATCTGCATACTTCCATAACAACATACTGGAGTGAGAGATATGGGAGAAAGTGTAAAATATACCCAGTGAGGAGCAGGGGTGCGGTGGGGACAATAAGGGAACACTGTATCAACATTCGGGGCCCCAGACTATTCAACATCTTACCAGAAGATATCAGAAACACTGCTGGAACAAGTGTAGAAGCCTTCAAGAGGAAACTGGACAAGTATCTTCACCAGGTGCCAGATCATCCAGGCTGTGATGGATATGTGGGGCAGCGGGCCTCCAGCAGCAACAGCCTGGTTGACCAGGCAAGCACCAGACGAGCCTGGCCCATGGCCGGGCTCAGAGAGTAGAGAAACTCTCGAAACTCTTCAAAGGTATATCAAAGGTACGTGTAATTCACAATGGTGATCAAGGCTGCAACCACTGGTAAACCATCTCTCAGTGATATTTTCATCAATTAATTAAGAAAAAAACACACACACGGGCCAGGCAGGGCCAGGAGCTATGACTCGACCCCAGTGACAACCAGCACGGATTCAGGGATGGAAAATCCTGTGTCACAAACCTCCTGGAGTTCTATGACAAGGTGACAACCGTAAGACGAGAGAGGGGTGGGTAGTTTATATTTTCTTGGACTGTAAAAAGGCTTTTTTTGACACAGTTCCACACAAGAGACTAGTGCAAAAGCTAGAGGACAGGCAGGTATAACAGGGAAGGCACTGCAATGGATCAGAGAATACATGACAAGAAGGCAACAGCCAGTCATGGTATGTGATGAGGTGTCCGAGTGGGCGCCTGTAACGAGCTGGGTTCCACAGGGGTCAGTTCTAGGACAGGTGCTGTTTCTGGTATATGTGAACGACGTGACGGAAGGAATAGACTGAGAGTTGTCTCTGTTTGCAGACAATGCTAAATTAATGAAGAGAATTCAGTCGGAGGAGGACCAGGCAGGACTACAAAGAGGTCTGGACAGACTTCAGGCCTTGTCTAGCAACTGGCTCCTGGAGTTCAACCCCACGAAGTGAAAAACTCATGAAGATCGGGGAAGGTCAAAGAAGACTGCAGACAGAGTAAAGTCTAGGGGACCAAAGACTACAAACCTCACTCAAGGACAAGGATCTTGGGGTGAGTTTAATTCCGAACACATCTCCTGAGGTGCACGTCAACCAAATAACCGCTGCATCATATGTGCTACTAACAAACCTAAGAATAGGATTCCTACATTTCAGTAAGGAGTCATTCAGGACTCTGTACATCATGTACGTCAGGCCCATTTTGGAGTATGCAGCACCAGTCAGGAAATTAGAGAAATTGCAAAGGTTTGCAACGAGATTAGTCCTGGAGCTAAGGGGCATGTCCTACGAGGAGAGGTTAAGGGAAATTGACCTTACGACACTGGAGGACAGGGGTGACATGATAACAACATATAAAATACTGAGAGGAATTGACAAGTTGGACAGAAATAAGACGTTCCAGAGATATGACTCAGATGAGTCACAGAGATGTTAGGAAGTATTTCTTCAGTCACTGAGTTGTCAGGCAGTGGAATAGTCTCGAAAGTGAGGTGGCTGAGGCATTATCCATACATAGCTTTAAGAAGAGGTATGCTAAAACTCAGAGCAGGGAGTGGGTGACCCAGTAGCGATCAGTGAAGAAGCAGGGCCAGGAGCTATGAATCGACCCCTGCAACCACAATTAGGTGAGTACACTCTCACACACACACACACACACACACCAGTGAAGAGGTGGGGCCAGGAGCTGTGACTCGACCCCTGCAACCACAACTAGGTGAGTACACACACACACACACGAACACCAGCAAGACTGGACCTCGTATTCACCCTGAGCAGCTCAGACATCAAGGACATCACATATGAAAGGTCCCTCGGAGCTAGTGATCACGAGGTCCTGAGCTTTGAATACATGTACATAGAGTTACAAGTGGAGAGGGTAACAGGTGCAGAGGGTAACAGGAGTAGGATGGGAAAAGCCAAACTACAAAAGGGGGGACTGCACAGGCATGAGAAACTTCCTGCAAGAGGTTCATTGGGAAAGAGAGTTGGTAGGAAAATCATTAAAACAAAATGATGGACTGTGTGACAAAATGCAAGGAGGCAGAGGAGAAGTTTGTTCCCAAGGGCTACAGAAATAATGGAAAGACCAGAACGAGCCCTTGGTTTACCCAAAGGTGTAGGGAGGCAAAAACTAAGTGCTCTAGAGAATGGAAAAAATACAGAAGACAAAGGACCCAGGAAAATAAAGAGATTAGTCAAAGAGCCAGAAATGAGTATGTACAGATAAGGAGGGAGGCCCAGCGACAGTACAGAAACGACATAGCATCGAAAGTCAAGTCTGACCTGAAGCTGTTGTATAGCCACATCAGGAGGAAGACAATAGACAAGGACCAGGTAATCAGGCTGAGGAAGGAAGGTGGGGAGCTCATAAGAAATGACAAAGAAGTGTGTGAGCTCAACATGAGATTTAAAGGAGTATTTACAGTGGAGACAGAAGGGACTCTGGGAGGTCAGAATAGGGGGAACACCAACAAGGGATATACCAACAAGTGCTGAATGAAAAACACATAACCAAGGAGGAGGTGAAGAAGCTGCTAAGTGAACTTGATACCCCAAAGGCGGTGGGACCTGACATCTCTCCGTGGGTCCTTAGAAAGGGAGCAGAAGCGTTGTGTGTGCCACTAACAACAATTTTCAACACATTCATTGAAACTGGGCAACTACATGAGGTATGGAAAACGGCAAATGTAGTCCCCATTTTTAAGAAAGGAGACAGAAACGAGGCACTAAACTACAGACAAGTGTCACTGACGTGTATAGTATGCAGTCATACCTGGAGAGGGTTTTGGGGGTCAGTGCCCTCGATGCCCAGTTTGTGACTAGGCCTCTGCTCTGCGAATCATTCCTTGCCTTGAAGGAGGCAAAGAATAACATGTGAAAATGTCAGTAACTATGATATTCATAAATTTGAGGTCCTTACACAAGATGAGAGAAAATCTCTTGACATCAAGTCACTGATGACTCAAATGTCAGAGATGATATCCTGATCCAGTGTTGTGTAGTGTACGATAGTGTTGTGTGAGTAAGTTTATACAGGTATTCACAAATACAGTTACATAGATTATCATACATAGCAGCATATGTGTAGAGAACTTAGGATAACCCAAATAGTCAGACAAAGTGACTTATTTCCATTGGGGTCCTTTTAATACCCTATTATTATACCATGAAGGAGATAATATTATTATACTATAAAGGAGATATACAGTGGACCCCCGGTGTTCGTGATTAATACATTCCAGAAGGCTGTTCAAATGCTGTTACCAGACACGAAGCACTAAACTACAGACCAGTGTCACTGACATGTATAGTATGCAAAGTAATGGAGATCATCAGGAGAAGAGTTTTGGAATGCCTAGAAAGTAATGAGCTTAATAACGACAACCAGCACGGTTTCAGGGATGGGGAATCCTGTATCACAAACCACATATGCTGCTATGTATGATAATCTATGTAACTGTATTTGTGTATACCTGAATAAACTTACTTACTTAATTGGAGTATCTTCACCAGGCGCCAGATCAACTAGGCTGTGATGGATATGTGAGGCAGTGGGCCTCCAGCAACATCAGCCTGGTTGACCAGGCAAGCACCGGACGAACCTGGCCAATGGCCAGGCTCCAGGGGTAGCTAAACTCTCGAAACTCTTCAAAGGTAAGGGTGACAGCAGTAAGACTGTAAGAAGGCATTTGACACAGTTCCACACAAAAGATTAGTGCAAAAGCTGGAGGACCAGGTAGGGATAACAGGGAAGGTACTACAGTGGATCAAGGAATACAGTGGACCCTCGCTATTCGAACATTCTTCATTCCAGAATGCTGTTGAAGTGTTGTTATGGAACGAATTTATTCCCATAAGGAATGATGTAAATTAGATTAGTCCATTTCAGACCCCCAAAAATACACTTATAAAAGCACTGTCAGGAAGACAACACCGAGCCATGGTATGCGGCGAGGTGTCAGAGTGGGTGACTGTGATGAGCGTGGTTCCACATGGGTCAGTCCTAGGACTGGTGCTGTTTCTGGTATTTGTGAACGACATGATGGAAGGAATAGACTCAGAAGTGTCCCTGTTTGCAGATGATGTGAAATTGATGAGAAAAATTCATTCATTGCCTAGTTGCCAGGCAAAACTACAAAGTGGTCTGGACAGGCTGCAGGCCTGCTCCGGCAACTGGTTCCCGGAGTTTAACCCCACCAAGTGCAAAGTTATGAAGATTGGGGAAGGGCAAAGCAG
>WNWK01013993.1:0-53127 GCA_009830355.1 Cherax destructor
TTTTTGACTGGGAATTTAGAATCTAACGACTTCTTAGTAGTAGTTCAAAATTGTTTTTGAAGCCGTTTGTGACAGAACCTACAAGGGGAAATAACCTGCTTGACTTAGTTCTGGAAAACAAGGAAACAATTGTTAATAATTTAGAAGTTACAGAGGAACTCGGCGCAAGCGACCACAAATCAATTACCTTTGGCATTGAATGGAAGTTTCATAGTAGAGATAGCTCAGTAACGGTCCCAGATTTTCGCTTAACAGATTATCATGGACTTAGAGAACACTTATCATCTGTGGACTGGGGTAATGAAGAGAGCTATCAATATGACAGTTTTCTGAACACTATACATGCTGCCCAAAGAACATTTATCCCATATAAAGAAATTAGATCGAATAGAAATGACCCAAAATGGATGAATAATAGGCTCAATTATCTTTAAGGGCAGAAGAAAGGAATTTATAGGCGTATCAAAAGAGGTGAGGGTCATCTTATGAATCAGTATATTGACATTAAGAGGGACGTTAAAAAGGGGAAAAGAAATGCTAAACGGGACTACGAAATTAAAGTTGCTAGGGATTCGAAAACTAACCAAAAAAGTTTTTTCCAGGTGTATAGAACAAAAGTTAGAGATAAGATAGGTCCCCTTAAAAATAATTATGGGTATCTTACTGACATAGAGAATAAAATGTGCTCTATTTTTAATAATTAGTTTCTCACGGTTTTCCCTCAGGAAGACACTAATATTATCCCAAGAATTAGGTATTTTAGTGGGCCTCAAAAAGATAAATTAACATAAGAACGTAAGAAAAAAGGAACACTGCAACAGGCCTACTGGCCCATACTTGGCAGGTCCATGTCAAAATCAACCCACCAATAAAAATATTTGTCCAATCCATCCCCATCCAAGCAACAAGCCCCGACAACCTCCTCTCCCCCCCCAACCATTTTGCAAGTCATGTTCAAATTCAACCCTCTCACTCAATGCAGCAAGCCAACTGGTCCACACTAGGTAGGTCCCCCTAAAACCCAAAACCAATCCCACAAACAAAAACTCCTACCCAACCCATCTACTCCATCCATGGAATAGAACATAAGAACATAAGAAAGGAGGAACACTGCAACAGGCCTACTGGCCCATACTTGGCAGGTCCATGTCAAAACCAACCCACCAACAAAATATTTGTCCAACCTATCCCCATCCAAGGAACAAACCCCGACAACCCCCCTCCCTAACAATTGTGCAAATCCCGTTCAAATCCAACCCTTCTCACTCACAAGAAAACAGAAATAAGGAACACTGCAGCAAGCCAACTGTTCCACGCTAGGCAGGTCCCCCTAAAACCCAAAACCAATCCCACAAACAAAAACTCCTACCCAACCCACCTACTCCATCCATGGAATATGCTTCGATAATCATGGCATTATAAAACAGGGTACTGGAAGAGCTGAAGAACCTGGTCCATCACAAGAGCACCACAGGAGCTGAAGCACCTGGTCCATCACCAGGGCACTGAATAAGCCGAAGCACCTGGTCCATCACCAGGGCACTGAATAAGTTGAAGCACCTGGTCCATCACCAGGGCACTGAATAAGCCGAAGCACCTGGTCCATCACCAGGGCACTGAATAAGCCGAAGCACCTGGTCCATCACCAGGGCACTGAATAAGCCGAAGCACCTGGTCCATCACCAGGGCACTGAATAAGCCGAAGCACCTGGTCCATCACCAGGACACTGAATAAGTCGAAGCACCTGGTCCATCACCACTGCACTGGTGATATTTTATTGAGCCTTAACTCTAGGCTGAGGGACTGATTACCGTAAACTTTTAATTTATCATCTTATCGGTTATTTGAACCATTTATCTACATTCTTCAATAATATACCTCTGGGTGTAGAGCTGTGTTATCTAGCCAAAAGTAGGAGAGATCACTATAATACGTCCTGATTGCTTTCAACAGATTAATAATGCAAGATAAGTTCATAGATGTAGATGAATGGTTCAGAGAACCGACAAGTTGTTAAATTAGACACATATGCCTCACTTGGGTATCTTTATTGAGAAAACGTTTCGCCACACAGTGGCTTCATCAGTCCAATACAAAAAAGAAAGTTGTAATAAAAGGAGGAGTTTGAGGTAATCAGTCCCTCGGCCTGGAGTCGATGTGTTCAGTCCATCAATCTTGAGTAAATACAACATAAGGCAATAGAAGTTGCTTATATACTGTAGACAGGTGAGATGAAGCAGGAGGCAGGGTCATAGTGGTACCACTATGACCTGCCTCCTGCTCCATCTCACTGTCTACAATATAAGCAACTTTATTTGCCTTATGTGTATTTACTCAAGATTGATGGACTGCAATCGACTCCAGGCCGAGGACTGTTACTCAAACTCCTCCTTTATACTACTTTCTTTTGTATTGACTGATGAAGCCACTGTGTGGCGAAACGTTTTCTCAATAAAGATACCCAAGTGTTGCATATGTGTCTAATTTAACAAGTTCATAGATGTACATATGATTAACTACAAGAAAAAAAACAAGTATGCTTTCATAATCAGGGCACTATAAAACAGGGTACTGAAGGAGCTGAAGCACCTGGTCCACCACAAGAACACCAAAGGAGCTGAAGCACCTGGTCCATCACTAGGGCACTGAATGACCCGAAGCACATGATCCATCACCAGCTCAGTGAACATAAGAAAGGAGGAGCACTGCAACAGGCCTACTGGCCCATACTTGGCAGGTCCATGTCAAAACCAACCACCAACAAAAATATTTGTCTAACCCATCCCCATCCAAGCAACAAGCCCCGACAACACCCCCCACCCCCTAACCATTTTGCAAGTCCCTTTCAAATCAAACCCTTCTCACTCACAACAACACAGAAATAAGGAATAATGCAGCAAGCCAATTGGTCCACACTAGGTAGGTTCCCCTAAAACCCAAAACCAATCCCACAAACAAAATCTCCTACCAAACCCAACTACTCCATCAATGGAATATGCTTTGATAATCAGGGCACTATAAAATAGGGTACTGAAGGAGCTGAAGCACCTGGTCCATCACTAGGGCACTGAATGAGTCGAAGCACCTGGTCCATCACCAGGGTACTGAGGGAACCGAAGCACCTGGTCCATCACCAGGGTACTGAGGGGCCGAAGCACCTGGTCCATCACCAGGGCACTGAATGAGCCTAAACACCTGGTCCATCACCAGGGCACTGAATGAGCCTAAACACCTGGTCCATCACCAGGGCGCTGAGGGAGCCAAAGCACCTGATCTATCACCAGGGCGTTGAAGGAGCTTTTTTTTCAAACTTCACTATCCTCGTCACTTCATTAGAGACTGCAGACGACGGGCATTAAACATCTTCAACACACCCAGAGAAGACACTGCTGAGAAGAGATATATAGTCCTTCCCACCAACTCCATTTCCAAACAGGTTTCCAACATTTTTCTAAGACCTCATTCCGAGTATCCACCTCCACATCCACCACCATCAAGGACATTACCAGTAACAGACAGGAAAAGCTTCAATCCACGGCAGGGGTATACACAATCCTTGTAATGGCTGCAGCAAATTATACGTTGGCGAAACATCCAGAGACCTACAAACACGCATTTCAGAACACCAGTACGCAGGCAGATCTGACGACTCAAGAAATGCCTGTGTTCAACACCGAAATTTACACAACCATTTAATCAACTACAGAAACGCAAGACTCATCGCCAGAGAAGACAACGCGCAATACCGAAGAATCCTAGAATCATCACTCATCTGTATATCCAACAACTTCAACCAGAACAACGGCTTCTACAACATAGCTGAACCTATTGCCAAGAAACTTCTTCAACGCTATCCCACCTAGAACTCAAGAATAGTACACTGCAGGTCCTTTAAGTCACACAATGTTTTTAACTATCACACTACTTTTAAGACTGTCACATGCAGCTTTCTCCACCTGACCCAGCATTCTCCACCTGACTGTACCCTATATATATCTCCATGTTGCTCATTTTCCAGGTAGATCTGTCTGTGACTCGATAAAGCCCACTGCGTGGGCGAAACGTTGTCAATAAAGGATCACATTATACTGCTTATGTGTTTATTTTTCCAGAGGGAGACTTCTTTGGGGCGAAATTGTTAGGGCTTCTAGGCACAATAACGTAGTGATAGTAGGGGATTTTAACTTTAGTCAAATTGACTGGACTTCTTTGACCGGTAATCTGGAGTCCAGTGACTTTATGGAAGTAGTTCAGGGCTGTTTTCTGAAGCAGTGTGTAACGGAGCCTACCAGAGGTAATAATTTGCTCGATCTAGTCTTGTCAAATAAAGAAACTCTTGTAAATAATCTGGAGATCACTGAAGAGCTTGGAGCTAGTGATCACAAATCCATTACTTTTAATATTACATGGGAGTACGAGAATAGGGATAATACGGTAAAAGTTCCTGATTTTCGTTCTGCCGATTATATTGGACTTAGGGAACACCTGTCTAATCTCGACTGGGGTAATCAAGCTAACGATTACGATGGGATCTGCGTTTATGATTTTTTTCTTAATAATGTACAACGTGCACAGAGTATGTTTATTCCCCAGAGAGAATTTAGGTCAAATAATAACGATCCCAAATGGATTAACAGGAGGCTAAAACATCTATTAGGGGAGAAAAGAGGAATTTATAGGCGCATCAAAGAGGAGATGTTAACCTTATTGACCAATATGTTCAGTTGAAAAAGAAGTAAAAAGGGGATTAGAAAGGCTAAACGTGACTATGAGATTAAGGTTGCTAATGAATCAAAGACTAATCCAAAAGGGTTCTTTCAAGTGTACAGGACGAAGGTGAGGGAAAAGGTAGGACCTCTGAAAATTGGGAATGGACAGCTGACGGATAACGAACTGGAAATGTGTTCTCTATTTAATGACTATTTTTTGTCAGTCTTTACACAAGAAGACGTAAATGAGATGCCAGAAATTAACAATTATTCAGTTCCTGAAGAATTCAAATTAACTAATATTACTGTCACGAGGGATATGGTTATCAAACAGATAGATAAAATGAAGCAAAATAAGTCCCCTGGACCCGACGAGTTGTTTTCCAGGGTACTTAAAGAATGCAAAATGGAACTTAGTCAGCCATTAACGAATGTGTTTAATACGTCCATCCTAACTGGTGTTGTGCCAGAGATGTGGAAGATAGCTAATGTAGTTCCTATATTCAAATCAGGGGATAAGTCCATTCCATCAAATTACCGTCCAATAAGCCTCACGTCTATAGTAGGCAAATTATTAGAATCAATTATAGCTGATATTATCAGAAGTCACCTTGAAGAACATAATTTGATTAATGAATCTCAGCATGGGTTTACGAGAGGTCGTTCCTGCCTGACAAATTTACTTACGTTTTTCAATAAAACATTTGAGGCAGTAGACAGTGATAAAGAATATGATATAGTTTATTAAATTAGACACATATGCAACACTTGGGTATCTTTATTGAGGAAACGTTTCGCCACACAGTGGCTTCATCAGTCCAATACAAAGAAGAAAGTAGTAATAAAAGGAGGAGTTTTAGGTAATCAGTCCCTCGGCCTGGAGTCGATGTGTTCAGTCCATCAATCTTGAAGTAAATACAATATAAGGCAAATAGATGTTGCTTATATACTGTAGACAGGTGAGATGAAGCAGGAGGAGGCGGGGTCATAGTGGAATCATCCACTAGTCGAAGTAAGTCCTTGTCCAAAGGTTTGGACAAATGTTGAAGAATCCCTTTGTATCAAGATCCCAAGAAGTTGCTGTGTCAGACAGGATGTAGATGAATGGTTCAGAGAACCGACAAGTTGTTAAATTAGACACATATGCAACACTTGGGTATCTTTATTGAGGAAAAGTTTCGCCACACAGTGGCTTCATCAGTCAATACAAAGAAGAAAGTAGTAATAAAGGAGGAGTTTGAGGTAATCAGTCCCTCGGCCTGGAGTCGATGTGTTCAGTCCATCAATCTTGAAGTAAATACAATATAAGGCAAATAGATGTTGCTTATATACTGTAGACAGGTGAGATGAAGCAGGAGAAGGCGGGGTCATAGTGGAATCATCCACTAGTCGAAGTAAGTCCTTGTCCAAAGGTTTGGACAAATGTTGAAGAATCCCTTTGTATCAAGATCCCAAGAAGTTGCTGTGTCAGACAGGATGTAGATGAATGGTTCAGAGAACCGACAAGTTGTTAAATTAGACACATATGCAACACTTGGGTATCTTTATTGAGGAAACGTTGATGGACTGAACACATCGACTCCAGGCCGAGGGACTGATTACCTCAAACTCCTCCTTTTATTACTACTTTCTTCTTTGTATTGGACTGATGAAGCCACTGTGTGGCGAAACGTTTCCTCAATAAAGATACCCAAGTGTTGCATATGTGTCTAATTTAACAACTTGTCGGTTCTCTGAACCATTCATCTACATGATATAGTTTACTTGGATTTCAGTAAGGCCTTCGATAGAGTACCTCACAAGAGACTCTTAAGAAGGTGGTAGCTCATGGTATAGGAGGTAAAGTTCTAGCATGGATAGAGGCATGGCTTACCAATAGAAAGCAGAGAGTTTCCATTAATGGGGTCAAATCTGAATGGGGATTTGTCACTAGTGGCGTTCCACAAGGATCAGTTTGGGCCCATTGTTGTTCATAATTTACATAAATGACCTTGATGAAGGAATTGCAAGTGACATGAGTAAATTTGCTGATGATACAAAAATAGGCCGTATAATTCATTCTGAGGAGGATACCAGTGAACTCCAGGAGGATTTGGATAAATTAATGTCTTGGTCTGAAAAGTGGCAGATGAAGTTCAATGTGGACAAGTGTAAGGTGCTAGTCGTTGGTAATGAAAATATCCCTCGAATTTATAAACTAGGTGAAGTTGAGCTTGATCATACAGAATGTGAAAAAGACTTGGGAGTCATGGTAAGCAGAAATCTAAAGCCAAGACAACAGTGCCTAAGTGTGCGCAATAAGGCTAACAGATTACTAGGATTTATTTCAAGAAGTATAAGCAACAGAAGTCCAAAAGTTATTTTACAGCTCTATACATCACTAGTGAGACCTCATTTGGATTATGCAGCTCAGTTTTGGTCTCCTTACTACAGGATGGATATAGATTCATTGGAAAACATACAAAGAAGAATGACTAAAATGATTTACAGTATAAGAAATCTCCCGTATGAAGATAGACTTAGAGCATTGAATCTCCACTCTCTGGAGAGACGTAGAATGAGGGGAGTTATCATCGAGGTGTACAAGTGGATGATGGGCATAAACAGAGGAGATATTATTAAAATACTGAGGATATCGAACCAAGTAAGAACGAGAAATAACGGATTAAAATTGGATAAATTTAGATTTAGAAAGGACATAGGCAAGTACTGGTTTTCGAACAGAGTTGTAGATGCGTGGAACAATCTTCCGAGTAGGGTGATAGAGGCTAGGACCTTGGGTGGCTTTAAAAAGAGATTGGACAAATATATGAGTGGGAGGGGCTGGGTTTGATTAGTGTCGTGAGTACAGGAGTAAATTCTTAGGTAGTGGTGGTTTTGATAAGGACCTGCCTTGTATGGGCCAGTAGGCCTTCTGCAGTGTTCCTCCATTCATATGTTCTTATGTTCTTATGAAGCGCATGGTCCATCACCAAGGTATAAAAGGAGCCGAAGCACCTGGTCCATCACCAGGGTACTGAGGATGCTGAAGCAACTGGTCCATCACCAGGGCACTGAATGAGCCTAAGCACCTGGTCCAGCACCAGGGCACTGAGGGAGCCAAAGCACCTGGTCCATCACCAGCGCACTGAATGAGCCGAAGTACCTGGTCCATCACCAAGCTGATAAAGGAGCAGAATCACCTGGTCCAACACCAGGGAACTGAGGGAGCCGAAGCAACTGGTCAATCACCAGGACACTGAAGAGCAGAATCACCTGGTCCATCACCAGGGCACTGAATGAGCCGAAGTACCTGGTCCATCACCAAGGCACTGTAGATGAATGGATGTTTAGCCGACATATAATTTGCTGCAGCCATTACAAGGGATTGTGTATACCCCTGCAGTGGATTGAAGCTTGTCCTGTCTGTTACTGGTAATGTCCTTGATGGTGGTGGATGTGGAGGTGGATACTCGGAATGAGGTATTATAAAACATGTTGGAAACGTGTTTGGAAATGGAGTTGGTGGGGAGGACTATGTATCTCTTCTCAGCAGTGTCTTCTCTGGGTGTGTTGAAGATGTTTAATGCCCGTCGTCTGCAGTCTAATGAAGTGACGAGGATAGTTAAGCTTGGAAAAAACTTGTTCAATGAGGGAGCATTCTTCTTCAAGGAACTCACTGTTTCAGATTCTGAGTTCGCCCAGGAAAAAGCCTATAATTACACCACGTTTAGTTTTGGTGTCTTGGTGAGAGTAGAAGTGGAGAAGATCGTGTTGATTGGTAGGTTTTCGATAGACTTTAAAACGAAGTTCATGGTCAGTTTGCAGAGAAGAACATCAAGGAAAGGAAATGGTTGTGAAACAACTAGACCGACTGAAACAAAATAAATCGCCGGGTCCTGATGAGCTTTTTGCAAGGGTTCTTAAGGAATGCAAAATGGAACTCTGTGAACCATTATCTAACATTTTTAATTTATCTCTTCAAACAGGTGTAGTGTCTGATATGTGGAAGATGGCTAATGTAAATCCTATTTTTAAAGCAGGGGACAAGTCACTACCGTCATATTACCGCCCAATAAGCCTGACCCAAGGTCCTTGCTTCAATAACCCTACTAGGCAGACTGTTCCACTCATCAACTACCCTATTTCCAAACCAATACTTTCCTGTATTAATATTGGTAGAATTACCGACAATATGTTAAGTAAAAGGACACAAATGCAACTAATGAGACATTTTATTGTGGCAACGTTTCGCTCTCCAGAAGGTTGAAAAAGCTTGAAAAAGCTCCTGGAGAGCGAAACGTTGCCAATAAATGTCTCATTAGCTGCATTTGTGTCCTTTACAACAATACTTCCTATATCCTTTCTAAATCTAAACTTATCTAACTTGAATCCATTATTGCGGGTTCTCTCTTGGAAAGATATCCTCACGACCTTATTTATATCCCCTTTGTTAATAGCTATTTTCCACTTGTATACCTCGATCATGTCTCCCCTCATTCTAGGTCTTACAAGTGAATGTAATTTAATGGTCTTCAATCTTTCTTCGTAAGGAAGATTTCTAATGCTATGTATTAATTTAGTCATTCTACACTGAATGTTTTCTAATGAATTTAAGTCTATTCTGTAATATGGAGACAAGAACTGAGCTGCATAATCTAGGTGAGGCCTTACTAATGATGTATAAAGGTGTAATATAACCTCTGGACTTCTGTTGCTAACACTTCTTGATATAAATCCCAGTAATCTATTTGCCTTATTACGTACGCTTAGGCATTGCTGTCCTTCATTAAGGTTACTGCTTACCATCACAATCAAGTCCTCGCAATCTGTATTACTAAGTTTTACGTTATTTAACTTATAAGTGCTTGGGGGATGGACACTCCCGAATTCTTTATAGTGATCAACAGCCTCAAAAGCCTTACTGAAAAACGTTAATAAATTAGATAGGCAGGAACGGCCCCTCGTGAATCCATGCTGAGAATCATTAATCAAATTATCTTTATCTAGATGGCTTCTAATAATATCAGCTATAATTGACTCTAGTAATTTCCCTACAATTGAGGTCATGCTTATTGGGCGGTAATTTGACGGTAGTGACTTGTCCCCTGCTTTAAAAATAGGATTTACATTAGCCATCTTCCACATATCAGACACTACACCTATTTAAAGAGATAAATTAAAAATGTTAGATAATTGTTCACAGAGTTCCATTTTGCATTCCTTAAGAACCCTTACAAAAAGCTCATCAGGACCCGGGGATTTATTTTGTTTCAGATGGTCTACTTGTTTCATAACCATTTCGCTAGTGACTGTGATATTACATAATTTATCTTCTTCTGGGCCTCTGTAAAAATTAATTACTGGGATATTATTAGTGTCTTCCTGTGTGAAAACCGAGAGAAAATATTATTAAAAATAGAGCACATATCATTCTCCTTGTCAGTAAGATGCCCAGAGTTATTTTTAAGGGGACCTATCTTATCCTTAACATTTGTTCTATAAACCTGAAAAAACTTTTTGGGTTAGTTTTGAATCCATAGCAACTTTAATTTCATAATCCTGTTTAGCTTTTCTTATCCCCTTTTTAATGTCCCTCTTAATGTCAGTATACTGATTTATAAGATGACCCTCACCTCCTTTTATGCGCCTATAAATTCCTTTCTTCTGCCCTAAAAGATACTTGAGCCTATTATTCATCCATTTTGGGTCATTTCTACTTGATCTAATTTCTTCATACGGGATAAATGTTCTTTGGGCAGCGTGTATAGTGTTAAGAAAACTGTCATATTGATAGCTCTCTTCGTTACCCCAGTTCACAGTTGATAAGTGTTATCTAAGTCCATTATAATCTGCTAAGCGAAAATCTTGGACCGTTACTGAATTATCCCTACTATCATACATATATTCAACATTAAAGGAAATTGACTTGTGGTCGCTTGAGCCGAGTTCCTCTGTAATTTCTAAATTATTAACAAGGGTTTCCTTGCTTGCCAGAACCAAGTCAAGTAGGTTATTTCCCCTTGTAGGTTCTGTCACAAGCTGCTTCAAAAAGCAATCCTGAACTACTTCTAAAAAGTCGTTAGATTCTAAATTCCCTGTCAAGAAATTCCAATCAATCTGACTAAAGTTAAAGTCCCCTAGAATCACTACGTTATCATGCCTTGTGGACTTAACAATTTCCTCCCAAAGTAGTCTCCCTTGTTCCCTATCTAAGTTTTGAGGACGGTAAATCACGCCTAAAATATATTTTTCACACCCCTCTGAAAATTCTATCCAGACAGACTCTGTATGTGTTATTTCAGACTTTATACCTGTTTTTATGCAACAATTTAAATGATCACGGGCATAGAGTGCCACCCCACCCCCCTTCCCGATACTTCTGTCTACTTGGAACAATTTAAAACCTTGAATGTGACATTCGGCAGGCATGTCCCGATTTTTCATATTAAACCATGTTTCAGTTATTGCAAAACCATTAATATTACCCGTACTTGCAACTAATCTCAACTCGTCCATCTTATTCCTAGCACTACGACTATTGGTGTAATATACATATAAAGACCCTCCCTTTCTCTTTACCCTTCCTGCTCATTTCTGTTTTTCCACTATACCTATTACTGTCCTTGTCACCTAGTGCCACTGTCTTTCCAATATCCACCTTATTCTGCCTATTACTAGTTCTTCTAGAATTTATAACATTAACACTGGGACTTCACTGTTTACCTCCCATAACCCATACCACTAACTTTTCTAGTTTAAAGCCCTAACAGCTCCCTCCACTGCAGTTTCCAGTGCCCCTACCCCAGACCTGATAAGTGAATCCCATCCCTGGCATACATGTCATTTCTGTTATAGAAGAGGTCCCAGTTGTCAATGAATGTTACTGCATTTTCCTTACAGTATTTGTCCAGCTAGCAATTGACACCAATTGCCCTTTACAACCATTCATTTCCAACTCCTCTCCTTGGCAAAATACCACATATGACAGGGTTCCCACCCTTCTTCCTAATTCTGTCTATTGCTGACCTATAGCTGCCAATCAGCTCCTCACTCCTATGTCTGCCAACATCGTTGCCTCCAGCACTGAGACAGATAATAGGATTGCTCCCGTTACCTCTCATGATGTCGTCCAACCAAATTTGAAACTACCCAGGTCCTAGCTTCAATAACCCTACTAGGCAGACTGTTCCACTCATCAACTACCCTATTTCAAAACCAATACTTTCCTATATCCTTTCTAAATATAAACTTATCTAACTTGAATCCATTATTGTGGGTTCTCTCTTGGAGAGATATCCTCAAGACATTATTTATATCACCTTTGTTAATTCCCTTTTCCACTTGTATACCTTGATCATGCCTTCCCTCATTCTACTCTTACAAGTGAATGTAATTTGGGTCTTTCTTCGAAAGGGAAAATTTTCAATGTATGTATTAATTTGTCATTCACTAAATTTTTTTTTAACAAATTAATGGTGGACCTGACTTAACTCAGTGAAGACTGTCTTGTTTTCTCTGTGAATCTGAACAAGATGTCCTCTCTTGATTCTCTACCAGCAGCTGAAGGAAGAACTGAGGGAGCTAAGCTTGAGATACAGCGACTGACTGAGGAAAACAAGAGGATTCGTAGTAATCCTCTTGTTGAGAATCCTCAAGCCAAGAAAGGAACCTGGACATTGGCTGGAACGCAGGGACAAGTTAAGGATCAAGAGGACGGGTGGAGAGGTAGAAAAACGAAGACCCAGGAGAATGTTGTGGAAACATTAAACCCATTCTCCGTGCTACCCGATGAATGTGAGTCGACTTCTGGGAGCGTCACGAGAACGACACCAAGGAAGGTAAAAACATTTTGTTGTTGGGACAGCCAGGTTAGGTAATGGATAGGGCTTTCTATTTGAATGATAGGAGTAGGAGACAGAGGGTTTGCTTTCCTGGGGCTGGGATGGAGGATATTGTTAGCCGTCTGGATGACATCATGAGTTAATGGGAGCAATCCTATTATCTGTCTCAGTGCTGGAGGCAACGATGTTGGCAGATGTAGGAGTGAGGACCTGACTAGCAGGTTTAGGTCAGCAAGACATAATTAGGAAGAAGGGTGGGAACCCTGTCATATGTGTATTTTGCCAAGGAGAGGATTTGGGAAATGAATGGCTGTCCAGGGCAATTGCTGTCAATTGCTGGCTGGACAAATACTGAAAGGAAAATGCAGTAACATTCATTGACAACTTGGACCTCTTCTATGGCAGAAATGACATGTATGCCAGGGATGGGGTTCATATCCAGGTCTGGGGTGGGGTCACTGGCAACTGCAGTGGAGGAGCTGTTAGGGCTTTAAACTAGAAATAGTTAGTGGTATGGGTTTTGGGGAAAACAGTGAGCCCCAGTGTATAATATTATAAGTTCTAGGAGAACTAGTAATAGGCAGAATAAGGTGGATACTGGAAAGCCTGTGGCAGTAGATGACAAGGACAGTAATAGGTATAGTGGAAAAACAGAAATGAGCAGGAACGGTAAAGAGAAAGGAGGGTCTTTAAAGTATATTGCACCAATTGTCGTAGTGCTAGAAATAAGATGGACGAGTTGAGATTACTTGCTAGTGCGGGTAATAGTGATGTTTTGCAATAACTGAGACATGGTTTAATATGAAAATCGGGACATGCCTGCTGAATGTCACATCCAGGGTTTTAAATATTTCCAAGTAGACAAGTATCGGAAGGGGTGGGGTGGCACTCTATGTCGTGATCATTTAAATTGTTGCATAAAAACGGGCATAAAGTCTGAATAATACATACAGAGTCCGTCTGGATAGAATTTTCAGAGGGGTGTGAAAAATTAATTTTAGGCGTGATATATCGTCCTCCAAACTTAGATAAGGAACAAGGAGACTACTCTGGGAGGAAATTGTTAAGGCCACAAGGCATGATAACGAGTAATTCTAGGAAATTTAACTTTGTCAGATTGATTGGAATTTCTTGACAGGGAATTTAGAATCTAACGACTTTTTAGAAGTTGTTCAGGATTGTTTTTGAAGCAGTTTGTGACAGAACCTACAAGGGAAATAACCTCCTTGACTTGGTTCTGGCAAACAAGAATCCCCTTTTTAATAATTTAGAAATTACAGAGGAACTCTCCCCAAGCGACCACAAGTCAATTACCTTTAGCATTGAATGGGTGTATGATAGTAGGGAATAATTCAGTAATAGTCCCAGACTTTCGCTTAGCAGATTATAATGGACTTGAGAACACTTATCAACTGTGGACTGGGGAACGAAGAGGTATCAATATGACAGTTTTCTTAACACTATACAGGCCCGCCCAAGAACATTTATCCCATATAAAAAATAGATCAAGTAGAAATGACCCAAAATGGATGAATAATAGGCTCAAATATCTTTTAGGGCAGAAGAAAGGATTTATAGGCGCATAAATAGAGGTGAGGGGCATCTTATAAATCAGTATACTGACTTAAAGGAGTTAAAAAGGGATAAGAAAACTAAACGGGACTTTAAATTAAAGTTGCTAGGGGTTAAACTAACCCAAAAAGTTTTCCAGGGTTTTTAGAACAAAAGTTAGGGATAAGATAGGTCCCCCTTTAAAAAAAACTTTGGGCATCTTACTGACAAGGGGAATGATATGTTTATTTTAATAATTATTTTCTCTCGGTTTCACACAGGGAAAACATTTAAAAATATCCCAGTAATTATTTTTTAAAAGCCCGGGAAAATAAATTATGTAATATCACAGTCACTAGGGAAAAAGGTTAGCAATGGGGCCTTGAAACAAAAAAAAACCGGGGGCCTGTGGCTTTTTTCAAAGGGTTTTAAATCAAAATGAACTCTTTAAAATATCTAACATTTTTTAAATTTTCTCTTCAAACAGGTGTAGTGTCTGATATGGGAAGATGGGTAATGTAATTCCCATTTTTAAAGCAGGGGACAAGTCACAAAGTAAAATTACCCCAATAAGCCTGACCTCAATTGTAGGAAAATTACTGGGAAATAAATTATAGCTGATATTATTAGAAGCCATAATTTGATTATTAATACTCAGCATGGATTCACGGGGCCGTTCCTCCTATCTAATTTATTAACCTTCTTTAGAAAAGTTTTTGGGCTGTTGATCATGATAAAAAAATTCGATATTGTTTTTTAGATTTTAGTAAGGCTTTTGATAAAAGTACCGCACCGGGAACTGTTAAAAGGGCAGCTCATGGCATTGGGGAAAATGTTTGTCATGGATCAGCCCCAGGCTCACCAATGGGAAAAGGAGAAAGTGTGCAAAAATGAGGTTAAATCCAGTGAGGATCTGTAACAAGTGGTGTTCCACGGGGGACCCAGTCTTAGGCCCGTTGTTGTTCATAATATATATCAATGCCCTTTGGGCGGGGAATTACTAGTGATATGACAAATTTGCCGATGACAAAAAGGTTGGTAGGAAAATTGATTCTAACGTAGATGTCAGGGAACTTCAGGAGGTTTAGACAGACTCAATTCCTGGTCAGAAAAGTGGCAGATGCAGTTCAATGTAGATAAATGAAAAAGATTCTGAAGCTCTGGAGTGTCCAAAACCCAAGCACTTATAAGTTAAATAACGTAGAACTTAGCCATACACATTGCAAAAAGGACTTGTGGGTTATGGTAAGCAGAAACCCTTTAAAACCCAAGACAGCAATACCTAAGCGTACGTAATAAGACAAACGGGTTTCGGGATTTATATAAAGAATTTAAGCAACAGGGGCCCAGGGTTATATTACAGCTTTATACATCGTTAGAAAGGCCTCCCCTAATTACACGATTCTGGTCCCCATATTACAGAATGGATATTAATTCGTTAGAAAACATTCAGCGTAGAATGACAAAATTTATCATTTCCTGTCCAGCAGTCATACTGGGCAGGTGTTGCCCTTTTGCCTCCTTGGGTGACAGCGAAAAAACTTTGTTTTCACCAAATGGCGCCGCAGCTAGGCGATGGGGGGGAATACGATCTGTCGGGAAGTTTGTAAAAGGGAGCTTTAAAGCCCCGGCCCGGGCAGCCACTGTTTTGCCTATGGTGCAAAGGGGTGTTTACCAGCGGGGCTTGGGGGTTTGTAGGGTTGTGGCCATCAATGGTATAAACCGGGTATTCATCAAGTTGGCGTTGGCCCACCGGTACAACGGCTGGTGGATGAATATCATGACCGTGTGTGTGTCGTAATTAAAGGTTTGGGAAAGGTGAGGTTGGGGGATGTCTCCCGGTCTTTCCGGGTGAGGGTGTGAAATGTACCCTTCAAAGGCAGATGCCACGGATCGGCGGCAGTCTTCAAGTATGGAAATTTGCATTCTGCTTTTTGTGGGTAGGTCAAAGGGCCCCCCTTTAAGGGCTAATGGGAAATGTCTTTCTCTTTAAAGATGTCCCCTACGGCGGGCCCTCCTCTTACGTCCTGATGGGCGGGCTTCAGGACACAGGTTTATGTGACCTATAGGGGCAGGAAAGGGCATGTAGGTTTGTGGTGCCTGTGGGCATATGGCTTTTTTGTTAAAAGGGGCAGAAAAAGGGGATGTGGATGAGCAACAGGAAATTTCTAGGATGGCTAATGGGAGGAAACTCGGCCCGGGCGTGCATGAAGGGTTCCTCTAAATTTTGGAGTGAAATTGTGGGGGCAGTGTGGGGAAAGTGTGCTACCCCCCCCTCCCCGTAGTGTCGGAGGTATGCGACCTTGAGGGTGCGGGGAGCGGGGGGAAATCGAAGGTCGCCCACCCCATCTCCTTGGATGATTTCTGGGGGGATATAATAGCTGAGACATTGCCTGTGTTGAGTATGATATGTGATGTTGAGAATGTTGTTGAAGGTCTGTGGAAGTGGATAAAGGGCGAGGAACGTGTTTATTATGTGAGGTTGTGGTGTGGAGGTGCATGAGATGGACTGTAGTCCTGGTATGGAAGTGGTGGTGAATCTAGAAAGATCTGTGGCGTCGTTGGACAGGGAAGTATAACACGGCACAAAGATCCTGTAAGACCTTAGTGGATGTGTCAGAAGAGGGCTGAGGTGGAATGAGAATTCAAGGGTCCAAGAAATTGGGAAAAGGGTGTTAGTAAGGTAGGGTTTGGAGCCCATGGAGATGAAGCATCCAGTAAGGTCGAGTAAGCCTTCAGTGCCCTTTTCAGGTGTAACATTAATGTGAGCCGGTTTGAGGGCGAGTAAGGAAGTGGAGTTGAGTGACGTTGAGACGTGTATATGGTAGGTTTTGAACATAGTATAGGATTGGCAAGGAACTGCGTTTGGATGGGTTTGATGTATATGCAGGATCGTCATGTAGGTTAAAGGGCAGGTTGTGATAAAGATGTCATGCCCTTTCAATTATTAGCGTGGGAGGAGTGTTGTGAAGGAGGATAGTGAAGTGGATGGTGAATGGAGTGGTATTAGAAGTATGTTTTGTGGGTGTTTACATGCAGGTAGAATTTTCCAGGAGGGTGAAGAAATAGGACATTATGAAGTACTTAGTGTATGCATTGGGTGGTCTGCCAGGTGTAACGATAGTTCGTGAGGGGATTGCAGGAACTGTGTTATCGGCATAGGATGTGAGCCAAAAGGATATTATTAAGCAGATCGTGAGGATGTGTTCAATTGTGTGAGATTAAGGATGTGGTGGTGGTGGAAAGTGGCGTCTCACGGTATCTTCATAAGAGAATATGCAGCGTGGTTGGAAATAGGATGTATGTTTCGGATTTGGTGATGGTTGATTCGCTAAATGATTGATGATGAATTTTCTGATCACAGGGGTGTATTGGTGGATGCAGGTGGGTGGGTGCTGTTAAATGGCATGAGGTTACTGGAAGTTGAATGCAAAAGTTATTGATTGGGGTGGATAAGCAAGAGGCTTTGTGCAGTGGTGAGTCAGTTGTTGAAGGAGGTAAGGTTATGATAGAGGAGGGGGGTGTATCATTAGTGGTGAAGCAGTGGCTGAAGGTGGGCATTAAGAATTTTTTATTGCAATGAGTACAGAGGAACAGGGATGATTTGTATGGGTTGCAAAAGTATATAGAGGGATTGCTGGCTAGGTGTTATGAAGGTGGTCCTCATATGGAGCCGAGAGGTAAGACTGTTAGTAGTGGGGAAGGGAAAGGGAGTTTTTTTGAAAAGTTATGTGCAGGGACAAGGTTATGGACAACTGAGGCGATAGGCGTATATATGGATAAATGGTTTCGGAGGTATTGGAGGAGTGAGCGTGAGGAGAGGTGTCAGCTTATGGGGGGGTATAGGTACGGTGGTGGGGAGAGTGATAGGGGAGGGTATGGGGGGGTACTATTGGGGAGGCTGAGGTATGGGAGCGGTGGACGGGCTGAGAAAGGGGGTAAGGTGCGGTATTGATGAATAGTTAGGGGTTCTATGGGGTGTACTGGTATGTGTTACAGTGTTTGGTGTGGCTGTTTAATGCCAGAAGGAAAAAGAGACGTATGGGTGATGACAGTGTATGGGTGTGGTGTTGCTGGTTAAGAAGGAGGTATGGTGTTAGATGGTGATTATAGACCTAGCACTGATGAATCTGACTACAAGATTTTTGCAGGTTTTGAATAGGTTTAAGAGGTATTTAAAAAGAGTGATAGAAGGGACAGTGTGGGATACCAGGGAGGTGCATGATAGGTCATAAAGAGGCTAAAGGAGCATATTTAAAGTAGTGTTGTTGGGTGTGTGCTTTTGGGTGGAGGAAGGCGTATGATAGTGTGGAGAGGAGGTGCTTTACGGAATAATGCGGATGCAGGGGTTTGGAGGAGGTGGGGGGGGTGGGTCCCGACTGTGTATGACAAGGCGTGAGGTGCAGGTGAATGGAAAGGTTTGGGGGGCGAGAGTGCTGATGGGGAAGGGTTTTGGGAGGGCTGCCCTCTCTCACAGGGTTTATTTGCATATATGCAGGATCCTTTTACAGATGTAAGAGGGGGGGGAAAAGGTGAGGAAGGCGAGGTGATGGAAAGGGGGGGGGGTGGAAGAGGGAGGGGTGGGGTGGGAGGGGGATGGGATTGTAGGTTATGTGGATGACGACTGTGCTTGTGGTAGTGAGGCAGGTTTGGTATATGTTTGGGTGCTTATTGAGGTTTGTAGAAAGGGTTATGAGAAATAAATGGGGGTAAGACTCGTCATTGGAGATAGTATTGGGTGGGAAGCTTGGGGAAAGTATGGTGGTAACAGTCATTAAGCGTTAAGGTTTGTGGCATATTATATAAGGGAGAATAGTGGCGGGGGTGAATTCTGGAGGGTTGTGAGGAAGGCGTTATTTGATGAAGGGTTGGAGACCGGGGGTTTTCATCAGAGAGTAATTGCTGTGAATATGTTAATATATAGTAAGATTTGGATGTGACTGATGTTTATCCATTACGGCTGGAGGATGTTGGGGGGTGAAGTAGGGTTTTGCCTTATATTTGGGCGTATGGGAAACCTTGGGTAGAAAGGAGTAGTTCCAAAAGGGAGGGGAAAGGAGGATTGGGGTTGATAGCACTCGGCGGAGAAAATGTATGTATGTGAAAAGGTGTGTTTTCAGTATATTTGCTACTAGGAATCGAAAAAAGGTGTGTATGGAGGTAGATGGGGGCGGATTTTCGGGTTAAGGGAAAAATGTCGTTAAGAACCTGTTGGGGGCGTAGTGTGATTGTAAGGGCTTGACATCGGTATTTAGGGGGTTTTTTATTAGGTTAGGATGTTTTTTGGTTAGTGGGGGTTGGGGTTGATTAGTTTAATGATTAGTTTTGGGAGGGGCAACAGTAGAGGGGATGGTAGACTTGAGTGTACTTTTGCACGAAATGGGTGACGCTGACGTAAAGGTAGATTAATGAAGTATAGGTTGCATAGGCTGGTTGATACTGTGACATAGACATAAGGTTAATATGGGTTCAGGGGATATGTAAGGTTTGCTATTATGGTGCGGTGTTTCTTTTGTGGTTGAATGAATTGATATTATGTTGTCATATTCTGTTAAAGTAAATGAATGTTGTATGTGGTGGCTTAAGAGTAGTCCACTAAATTTTTGCCTAGTGACGTTAAATATTATTCATGTATTGGTTACTCCATACTGTTCATGTACGAGTGTGAGGTCTGTTTGGGTCTATTGGATGGTATGATGGGATACGACCATGTAAGGTCCTCATGGTGAGGATACCAGTCTACAGAGTAGTTATGGGGATTATGGGATATGTGTATTACTGTATTAATGTTGTGGTATGTTTTGGTGGTTATGTTATTTGCAAAATGTTTTATGCGATTACACTTTATGTGTTCTGATTTACAATGTATATGATTCGCTATAATCTGTTGTTCATGTATATTGTCTACGATGTGGTCAGGTATGTATATATAGATGGCTATTGTAAGTGGATGTTGACGTGTAGTCTACACATGTCCAGCATAGTGTTGATATGCATTGTTTTGTACTGGTTTGTTTTCATGGAATATAAAAACAAAATGGTATAGTGCGAGGAGGGATCTCGAAAGATCGGCATGAGATCTTTTATCGGGGGTTTGCGTGGTGGTTGTTGACATGTGGTGATGTTATGGGTGCTTGTATTGTTGTTTAAGAGGTGTCTTGATTTGGTGCTATCTGTTATAGGCAGATTAATAACTGGTGGATGCCTATGTGTTTCGTTGTCGCATAGGTGTGGATATATTTATTTATCGATTATTGTAAAGTGATACTTTATTGTCATGTCCTGTTATTGTAAATGAATGTAGTATGTGGAGGCTTAAGAAGAGTCACTGCGTGTTTTGCCTAGTGACGTTATATATTATTCAATAATTGGTTATTTTATACTGTTTATGAAAGAGTGTTAGGTCTGTTTGGTGTTTATTGGTTTGGATTATGATGGAATAAGAACATGTATGGTCCTCATGGTGAGGATAACAGTTTAAAGTGATGTTGTGGATTTATGGGGTTTGTGTTTTACTGTTTTAAAGTTGTAATTTGTTTTGGTGGTTATGTTTTGCAAAAAGTTTTTATGTACGGTACACCTTTAGGTGTTAAGATTTACATTGCATATGATAACATATTATATGTATGTTCATGTATATGTAACTGATGTTGTCAGGTCTGTACATATAGATGTTTATTGTCAGTGGATGTAGCCGTGTAGTCTACACATGATCAGCATATTGTTTATATGCATTGTTTTGTACTGGTTTATTTTAATAAACTAAAAAAAAAAATACATAGCATTAGAAATCTTCCGTATGAAGAAAGATTGAAGACCCTAAAATTACATTCACTTGTAAGACGAATAATGAGGGAAGACATGATCGAGGTATACAAGTGGAAAATGGGTATTAACAAAGGGGATATAAATAAGTTCTTGAGAATATCTCTCCAAGAGAGAACCCGCAATAATGGATTCAAATTAGATAAGTTTAGATTTAGAAAGAATATAGGAAAGTATTGGTTTGGAAATAGGGTAGATGATGAGTGGAACAGTCCGTCTAGTAGGGTTGTTGAAGCTAGGACCTTGGGTAGTTTCAAATTTAGGTTGGATAAATTCAAGAGTGAGAGGGGTTGGATTTGAGTGGGAATTGCATATGAGTAAAGAGAATTATCAAACCTTATTTCTTGGGTAGCATTTAAGATTAGGTTGAACAAATATCTTGTTAGTGGGATGGAATGTGAAGGACCTGCCTACTATGGGCCAACAGGCCTGCTTCAGTGTTCCTCCTTTCTTATGTTCTTATTCTGTAATATGGAGACCAGAACTGAGCTGCGTAATCTAGGTGAGGCCTTACTAATGATGTATAAAGCTGTAATATAACCTCTGGACTTCTGTTGCTAACACTTCTTGATATAAATCCCAGTAATCTATTTGCCTTGTTACGTACGCTTAGGCATTGCTGTCTTGGTTTAAGGTTGCTGCTTACCATTACCCCCAAGTCCTTCTCGCAATCTGTATGGCTAAGTTCTACGTTGGTAAATTAGACACATATGCAACACTTGGGTATCTTTATTGAGGAAACGTTTCGCCACACAGTGGCTTCATCAGTCCATACAAAGGAGAATCGTGAAGACAGGAGGAGTGTGAGGTTGTCAGGCCTCAATCTTGAGACGATGTTGTCAGTCCATCAATCTTGAATAGAATAACAGCATATGAGCAGAGGAAGCTTATATACTGTAGACAGGAGAGGTGTAGCAGTTGTAGGAGGCGTCACATTTGTTCAATGTGGAAGTAGGTCGTGCCCAAGGAATAGGCAAGCGAAGAAATCCTGTATTAAGATACCAAGATGTTGCAGTGTCAGACAGGATGTGAATGAATGGTTCAGAGAACCGACGAGTTAGTAAATTAGACACATATGTAACACTTGGGTATCTTTATTGAGGAAACGTTTCGCCACACAGTGGCTTCATCAGTCCATACAAAGGAGAATCGTGAAGAACAGGAGGAGTGTGAGGTTGTCAGGCCCTCAATCTTGAGACGATGTTGTCAGTCCATCAATCTTGAATAGAATAACAGCATATGAGCAGAGGAAGCTATATACTGTAGACAGGAGAGGTGTAGCAGTTGTAGGAGGCGTCACATTTGTTCAATGTGGAAGTAGGTCGTGCCCAAGGAATAGGCAAGCGAAGAAATCCCTGTATTAAGATACCAAGATGTTGCAGTGTCAGACAGGATGTGAATGAATGGTTCAGAGAACCGACGAGTTGGTAAATTAGACACATATGCAACACTTGGGTATCTTTATTGAGGAAACGTTTCGCCCACAGTGGCTTCATCTTGGTATCTTAATACAGGATTTCTTCGCTTGCCTATTCCTTGGGCACGACCTACTTTCACATTGAACAAATGTGACGCCTCCTACAACTGCTGCACCTCTCCTGTCTACAGTATATAAGCTTCCTCTGCTCATATGCTGTTATTCTATTCAAAATTGATGGACTGACAACCTCGTCTCAAGATTGAGGCCTGACAACCTCACACCTCCTGTTCTTCACGATTCTCCTTTGTATGGACTGATGGCCACTGTGTGGCGAAACGTTTCCTCAATAAAGATACCCAAGTGTTGCATATGTGTCTAATTTACCAACTCGTCGGTTCTCTGAACCATTCATTCACATAAGTTCTACGTTATTCAACTTATAAGTGCTTGGGTTATGGACACTCCGAGCTTCAGAACCTTGCATTTATCTACATTGAACTGCATCTACCACTTTTCTGACCACGAATTAAGTTTGTCTAAATCTTCCTGAAGTTCTATGACATCTATGTTTGAATCAATTACCCTACCTATCTTCGTGTCGTCGGCGAATTTGCTCATATCACTAGTAATTCCCTCGTCAAAATCATTGATATATATATTATAAATAATAACGGGCCTAAGACTGATCCCTGTGGATTATTATTATAATCAAATAGATGATCCCTGTGGAACACCACTTCTTGTGAATGAATGGTTCAGAGAACCGACGAGTTGGTAAATTAGACACATATGCAACACTTGGGTATCTTTATTGAGGAAACGTTTCGCCACACAGTGGCTTCATCAGTCCATACAAAGGAGAATCGTGAAGAACAGGAGGAGTGTGAGGTTGTCAGTCCCTCAACCTTGAGTTGATGTTGTCAGTCCATCAATCTTGAATAGAATAACAGCATATGAGCGGAGGAAGCTTATATACTGAAGACAGGAGAGGTGCAGCAGTCGTAGGAGGTGTCACATTTGAACAAATGTGACACCTCCTCGACTGCTACCTCTCCTGTCTTCAGTATATAAGCTTCCTCCGCTCATATGCTGTTATTTGCCGAGGTCACCATTTGGAGAAGACCGGGCCGGATGTACCGGCAACATACAACAACAATATGCTGTTATTCTATTCAAGATTGATGGACTAACAACATCAACTCAAGGTTGAGGGACTGACAACCTCACACTCCTCCTGTTCTTCACGATTCTCCTTTGTATGGACTGATGAAGCCACTGTGTGGCGAAACGTTTCCTCAATAAAGATACCCAAGTGTTGCATATGTGTCTAATTTACCAACACCCCTTCTTACAAGTCCCCATTCGGATTTAACCCCATTTATGTACACTCTCTGCTTCCTATTGGTGAGCCATGACTCGATCCATGACAGCACTTTTCCCCCAATGCCATGAGCTGCCACTTTCTTTAACAGTCTCTGGTGCGGTACTCTATCAAAAGCCTTACTAAAGTCTGAATAAACAATATCGAATTCTTTACCGTGATCAACAGCCTCAAAAGCTTTACTGAAGAAGGTTAATAAATTAGATAGGCAGGAACCGCCCCTCGTGAATCCATGCTGAGTATCATTAATCAAATTATGGTTATCTAGATGGTTTCTAATAATATCAGCTATAATTGACTCTAGTAATTTGCCTACAATTGAGGTCATGCTTATTGGGCTATAATTTGATGTTAGTGACTTGTCCCTTGCTTTAAAAATAGGAATTACATTAGCCATCTTCCACATATCAGACACTACACCTATTTAAAGAGATAAATTAAAAATGTTAGATAATTGTTCACAGAGTTCCATTTTGCATTCCTTAAGAACCCTTACAAAAAGGACATCAGGACCCGGCGATTTATTTTGTTTCAGTCGGTCTAGTTGTTTCATAACCATTTCGCTAGTGACTGTGATATTACATAATTTATCTTCTTCTGGGCCTCTGTAAAAAATAATTACTGGGATATTATTAGTGTCTTCCTGTGTGAAAACCAAGAGAAAATAATTATTAAAAATAGAGCACATATCATTCTCCTTGTTAGTAAGATGCCCAGAGTTATTTTTAAGGGGACCTATCTTTTCCTAACTTTTGTTCTATAAACCTGGAAAAAACTTTTGGGTTAGTTTTGAATCCCTAGCAACTTTAATTTCATAGTCCCGTTTAGCTTTTCTTATCCCCTTTTTAACGTCCCTCTTAATGTCAGTATACTGATTTATAAGATGACCCTCCCTTTTTTTATGCACTATAAATTCCTTTCTTCTGCCCTAAAAGATACTTGAGCCTATTATTCATCTATTTTGGGTCATTTTTCTTTATCTAATTTCTTAATATGGGATAAATGTTCTTTGGGCAGCTGTTTATGTTAAGAAAACTGTCATATTGATGCCTCTCTTCGTTACCCCTGTCCACAGTTGGTAAGTGTTCTCTAAATCCATTATAATCTGCTAAGCGAAAATCTGGGACCGTTACTGAATTATCCCTACTATCATACATCCATTCAATGCTAAAGATAATTGACTTGTCGTTGCTTGAGCCGAGTTCCTCTGTAATTTCTAAATTATTAGCAAGGGTTTCCTTGCTTGAGAGAACCAAGTCAATTAGGTTATTTCGCCTTGTCTGTTCTGTCACAAGCTGCTTCAAAAAGCAATCCTGAACTACTTCTAAAAATTCGTTAGATTCTAAATTCCCTGTCAAGAAATTCCAATCAATCTGACTAAAGTTAAAGTCCCTAAATTACTACGTTATCGTGCCTTGTGGCCTTAACAATTTCCTCCCAAAGTAGTCTCCCTCGTTCCCTATCTAAGTTTGGAGGACGGTAAATCACGCCCCTCTGAAAATTCTATCCAGACAGACTCTGTATGTGTTATTTCAGACTTTATACCAGTTTTTATGCAACAATTTAAATGATCACGGACATTCGGCAGGCATGTCCCGTTTTCATATTAAACCATGTCTCAGTTATTGCAAAAACATCAATATTACCCGTACTTGCAACTAATCTCAACTCGTCCATCTTATTCCTAGCACTACGACTATTGGTGTAATATACATTTAAAGACCCTCCTTTCTCTTTACCCTTCCTGCTCATTTCTGTTTTTCCACTATACCTATTACTGTCCTTGTCACCTAGTGCCACTTGCTTTCCAATATCCACTTTATTCTGCCTATTACTAGTTCCTATAGAATTTATAACATTGCTACACTGGGACTTAACTGTTTTTCCCCCATAACCCATACCACTAACTTTTTCTAGTTTAAAGTTCTAACAGCTCCCTCCACTGCAGTTGCCAGGGTCTCCACCCCAGACCTGGATAAGTGAACTCCATCCCTGGCATACATGTCATTTCTGCTATAGAAGAGGTCCCAGTTGTCAATGAATGTTACTGCATTTTCCTTACAGTATTTGTCCAACCAGCAATTAAGAACATAAGAACATAAGAAAGGAGGAACACTGCAGCAGGCCTGTTGGCCCATTCTAGGCAGGTCCTTCACATTCCATCCCACTAACAGAATATTTGTTCAACCTAATTTTCAATGCTACCCAAGAAATAAGTTTTGATAATTTTATTTACTAGAACATAAGAACATAAGAACATAAGAACATAAATAAGAACATAAGAACATAAGAACATATAAGAACTTAAGAACATAAGAACATACATAAGAACATAAGAACATAAGAAAACAATTAATTTCCAACTCCTCTCCTTGGGAAAATACCACATATGACATGGTTCCCACCCTTCTTCCTAATTCTGTCTATTGCTGACCTATAGCTGCTAATCAGCTCCTCACTCCTAAGTCTGCCAACATCGTTGCCTCCAGCACTGAGACAGATAATAGGATTGCTCCCATTACCTCTCATGATGTCGTCCAGACGGCTAACAATATCCTTCATCCCATCCCCAGGATAACATACCCTCTGCCTCCTATTCCTATTCTTAAGACAAAATTCCCTATCCATAAACCTAATCTGACTATCCCCAACTAAAACAATGTTCTTACCTCGACTGGCGGTGTGCATGACGTTCTCGACGGTCTTTGTAGAGATGGTCTTCGCTGGGATGTCTTCACATTCGTCTGATAACAAGGAAAAAGAGTTGCTGGTTTTCACAGCAGTCTCCTGGACCTTCTTCAACTTCAGCTTCGTCCCTACAGATCCGACTAGCATCCATTCGTTGGTCTGATCATCGGCGACATTGTTCCGGGGATAATCCTTGCATATACATTTCAATCGTTGAATTTCTCTTCTAGCTTCCGTTAATTCTGCCTTAAGTGGGAGATATAGCTGCTCGTAGTCGAGGGAAGCCATCATCCAATCTCAGGTAGCTAAGAACGGAAGCACAGTAGAAAAGTCTTCACAGAGCAAAGATGGTTCAGTCCACAGAGAGTATGTATGTATAGAAGATTCCCAAGTAAGGCATATTAACCGACACTGAGAAGGATAATAGACAATATTTAGGAAGCGATATTTCTGAGTAACCTAGAGGACATAAGAACATAAGAAAGGAGGAACACTGCAGCAGGCCTGTTGGCCCATACTAGACAGGTCCTTCACATTCCATCCCACTAACAGAATATTTGTTCAACCTAATTTTCAATGCTACCCAAGAAATAAGCTTTGATAATTTTATTTACTCATGTGCAATTCCCACTCAAATCCAACCCCTTTCACTCATAAATTTATCCAACCTAAATTTAAAACTACCCAGGGTCCTTGCTTCAATAACACTACTAGGCAGACTGTTCCACTCATCAACTACCCTATTTCCAAACCAATACTTTCCTATATCCTTTCTAAATCTAAACTTATCTAACTTGAATCCATTATTGCGGGTTCTCTCTTGGAGAGATACCCTCAAGACCTTATTTATATCCCCTTTGTTAATACCCATTTTCCACTTGTATACCTCGATCATGTCTCCCTCATTCTACGTCTTACAAGTGAATGTAATTTAAGGGTCCTTAATCTTTCTTCGTAAGGAAGATTTCTAATGCTATGTATTAATTTAGTCATTCTACGCTGAATGTTTTCTAACGAATTTATGTCCATTCTGTAATATGGAGACCAGAACTGAGCTGCGTAATCTAGGTGAGGCCTTACTAATGATGTATAAAGCTGTAATATAACCTCTGGACTTCTGTTGCTAACACTTCTTGATATAAATCCCAGTAATCTATTTGCCTTATTACGTACGCTTAGGCATTGCTGTCTTGGTTTAAGGTTGCTGCTTACCATCACCCCCAAGTCCTTCTCGCAATCTGTATGGCTAAGTTCTACGTTATTTAACTTATAAGTGCTTGGGTTATGGACACTCCCGAGCTTTAGAACTTTGCATTTATCTACATTGAACTGCATCTGCCATTTTTCTGACCAGGAATTGAGTTTGTCTAAATCCTCCTGTAGTTCACTGACATCTACGTCTGAATCGATTATCCTACCTATCTTCGTGTCATCAGCGAATTTGCTCATATCACTAGAAATTCCCTCGTCAAGGTCATTTATATATATTATAAACAACAACGGGCCCAAAACCGATCCCTGAGGAACGCCACTTGTTACAGATCCCCACTCCGATTTAACCCCATTTATGCACACCCTCTGCTTCCTATTGGTGAGCCATGACTCGATCCATGACAACACTTTTCCCCCAATGCCATGAGCAGCCACTTTCTTTAACAGTCTCTGATGTGGTACTCTATCAAAAGCCTTACTAAAATCCAAATAAACAATATCGAATTCTTTATCATGATCAACTGCCTCAAAAGCCTTACTGAAAAAGTTAATAAATTAGTTAGGCAGGAACGGCCCCTAGTGAATCCATGCTGAGTATCATTAATCAAATTATGCCTATCGAGATGGCTTCTTATGTTATCAGCTATAATCGACTCTAGTAATTTGCCTACAATTGATGTTAGACTTATTGGGCGGTAATTTGATGGTAACGACTTGTCCCCTGCTTTAAAAATAGGAATTACATTAGCCATCTTCCACGTATCAGACACTACACCTGTTTGAAGAGATAGGTTAAAAATGTTAGTTAAGGGTTCACAGAGTTCCATTTTGCATTCCTTAAGAACCCATGAAAAAAGCTCATCAGGACCTGGCGATTTATTTTGCTTCAAACGATCTATCTGTTTGATAACCATTTCACTAGTGACTGTGATACTACATAATTTATCTTCTTCAGGCCCACTAAAATACCTAGTTCTTGGGATATTATTAGTGTCTTCCTGAGTGAAAACCGAAAGAAAATAATTATTAAAGATAGAGCACATTTCATTCTCTTTGTCAGTAAGATACCTATCATTATTTTTAAGAGGACCTATCTTATCTCTAACTTTTGTTCTATAAACCTGGAAAAAACTTTTTGGGTTAGTTTTTGAATCCCTAGCAACTTTAATTTCATAGTCCTGTTTAGCTTTTCTTATACCCTTTTTAACGTCCCTCTTAATGTCAGTATAATGATTTATAAGATGTCCCTCACCTCTTTTTATGCGCCTATAAATTCCTTTCTTCTGCCCTAAAAGATATTTGAGCCTATTATTCATCCATTTTGGGTCATTTCTACTTGATCTAATTTCTTTATACGGGATAAATGTTCTTTGGGCAGCCTGTATAGTGTTAAGAAAACTGTCATATTGATACCTCTCTTCGTCACCCCAGTCCACAGTTGATAAGTGTTCTCTAAGTCCATTATAATCTGCTAAGCAAAAATCTGGGACCGTTACTGTATTATCCCTACTATCATACATCCATTCAATGCTAAATTTAATTGACTTATGGTCGCTTGAACCGAGTTCCTCTGTAATTTCTAATTTATTAACAAGGGTTTCCTTGCTTGCCAGAACTAAGTCAAGTAGGTTATTTCCCCTTGTAGGTTCTGTCACAAACTGCTTCAAAAAACAATCCTGAACTACTTCTAAAAAGTCGTTAGATTCTAAATTCCCTGTCGAGAAATTCCAATCAATCTGACTAAAGTTAAAGTCCCCTAGAATTACTACGTTATCGTGCCTTGTGGCCTTAACAATTTCCTCCCAAAGTAATCTCCCTTGTTCCCTATCTAAGTTTGGAGGACGGTAAATCACGCCTAAAATCAATTTTTCGCACCCCTCTGAAAATTGTATCCAGACAGACTCTGTATGTGTTATTTCAGACTTTATACCCGTTTTTATGCAACAATTTAAATGATCACGGACATAGAGTGCCACCCACCCCCTTCCCGATACTTCTGTCTACTTGGAACAATTTAAAACCCTGAATGTGACATTCGGCAGGCATGTCCCGATTTTTCATATTAAACCATGTTTCAGTTATTGCAAAAACATCAATATTACCTGTACTTGCAACTAATCTCAACTCGTCCATCTTATTCCTAGCACTACGACTATTGGTGTAATATACACTTAAAGACCCTCCTTTCTCTTTACCCTTCCTGCTCATTTCTGTTTTTCCCTTATACCTATTACTGTCCTTGTCACCTAGTGCCACTGGCTTTCCAATATCCACCACATTCTATTCCTTTCTTTTATTAATTAAAAAGGTTACACAGAATAATAGCAATCCATATACATATATAGTATATAATGAGAAAAGTATTTTTCTCAAGTAATATGACCTGTTCTAAGCGAATAGAAAAAGCTTGAGGCTGGCTATTAAATCTTCTAATTTCATACTTGACATCTCAGAAATCTTCCTACAGCATATGGGAAGTAGGGGGATGGTGATGATGTGGGGTTGGCACTGACCGTTGACACACCCGCACTACGCTACTCAGAAAACACTCCCCCTGCTTTAGTTGCTCTCTTGCAACATTGCTTAGAGCTCCTGATGATGCACTGAGAAGTCTGAAAGTACTTGAGCTAAAGATTTCCACCCTCGTGGCTTCTCTTGCATATATATATATATATATATATATATATATATATATATATATATATATATATATATATATATATATATATATATATATATATATGCAAGAGAAGCCACGGAGGGTGGTACTACCGTCCTGCCAGGTGACTGTGAAACAGAAACCTGAAACTGTTTTACATGATGGTAGGATTGCTGGTGTCTTTTTTCTGTCTCATAAACACGCTGGATAACAGGTATATCTAGCTACTTCTACTTACACTTTAGCTCACACTACACTGGCATACACATGCATATATATACATACACACATCTAGGTTTTTCTTCTTTTTCCTAATAGCTCTTGTTCTTTTTATTTTCTCTATTGTCCATGGTGAAGTGGAAAAGAATCTTTCCTCCGTAAGCAATGCGTGTCGTATGAGGCGACTAAGATGCCGGGAGCAATGGGCTAGTAACCCCTTCTCCTGTACAAATCTACTAAAAACGAGAAGAAGAAAAACTTTATAAAACTGGGTTGTCTGAATGTGCGTGGATGTAGTGCGGATGATAAGAAAGAGATGATTGCCGATGATTGCGAAAAAAAGCTGAAGGGGGTAGGCCAGTTTCAGTGGGGAGAAATAAATGGGATTAAGTCAGGAGTATCTGAGAGAGTTAGAGCTAAGGAAGGGGTAGCAATAATGTTGAAGGATCAGTTATGGAAGGAAAAGAGGGATATATGAATGTGTAAATTCAAGGATTATGTGGATTAAAATAAGGGTCGGATGCGAAAAGTGGGTCATAATAAGCGTGTATGCACCTGGAGAAGAGAGGAGTGTAGAGGAGAGAGAGAGATTTTGGGAGATGTTAAGCGAATGTATAGGAACTTTTGAGCCAAATGAGAGAGTAATTGTGGTAGGGGACCTAAATGTTAAAGTGGGAGAAACATGCAGAGAGGGTGTAGTAGGTAAGTTTGGGGTGCCAGGTGTAAATGATAATGGGAGCCCTTTGATTGAACTTTGTATAGAAAGGGGTTTAGTTATAGGTAATACATATTTTAAGAAAAAGAGGATAAATAAGTATACAAGATATGATGTAGGGCGTAATGACAGTAGTTTGTTGGACTATGTATTGGTAGATAAAAGACTGTTGAGTAGACTTCAGGATGTTTATAGAGGGGCCACAGATATATCAGATCACTTTTTAGTTATAGCTACAGTGGGAGTAAAAGGTAGATGGGATACAAGGAAAATATAATCAGTAAGTAAGAGAGAGGTGAAGGTTTATAAACTAAAAGAGGAGGCAGTTAGGGTAAGATATAAACAACTATTGGAGGATAGATGGGCTAGTGAGAGTGTAGGCAATGGGGTCGAAAATGTATGGGGTAGATTTAAAAATGTAGTGTTAGAGTGTTCAGCAGAAGTTTGTGGTTACAGGCGAGTGGGTGCGGGAGGGAAGAGGAGCGATTGGTGGAATGATGATGTAAAGAGAGTAGTAAGGGAGAAAAGTTAGCATATGAGAGGTTTTTACAAAGTAGAAGTGATGCAAGGAGGGAAGAGTATATGGAGAGAAAAAGAGAGGTTAAAAGAGTGGTGAAGCAATGTAAAAAGAGAGCAGATGAGAGAGTGGGTGAGATGTTATCAGCAAATTTTGTTGAAAATAAGAAAAAGTTTTGGAATGAGATTAATAAGTTGAGGAAGCCTAGAGAACAAATGGATTTGACAGTTAAAAATAGGAGAGGAGAGTTATTAAATGGAGAGTTAGAGGTATCGGGAAGATGGAGAGAATATTTTGAGGAGTTGTTAAATGTTGATGAAGACTGGGAAGCTGTGATTTCGTGTGTAGGGCAAGGAGGAATAACATCTTGTAGGAGTGTGGAAGAGCCAGTTGTGGGTGTAGGGGAAGTTCGTGAGGCAGTGGGTAGAATGAAAGGGGGTAAGGCAGCTGGGATTGATGGGATAAAGATAGAAATGTTAAAAGCAGGTGGGGATATAGATTTGGAGTGGTTGGTGCTATTATTTAATAAATGTATGGAAGAGGGTAAGGTACCTAGGGATTGGCAGAGAGCGTGTATTGTTCCTTTGTATAAAGGCAAAGGGGACAAAAGATATTGCAAAAATTATAGGGGAATAAGTCTGTTGAGTGTACCTGGTAAAGTGTATGGTAGAGTTATTGTTGAAAGAATTAAGAGTAAGACAGAAAGCAGGATAGCAGATGAACAAGGGGGCTTTAGGAAAGGTAGGGGTGTGTAGACCAAGTGTTTACAGTGAAACATATAGGTGAACAGTATTTGGATAAGGGTAAAGATGTTTTTGTGGCATTTATGGATTTGGAAAAGGCGTATGATAGGGTAGATAGGGGGGCAATGTGGCAGATGTTGCAGGTGTATGGAATAGGAGGAAGGTTACTGAAAGCAGTGAAGAGTTTTTATGAGGATAGTGAGGCTCAGGTTAGAGTGTGTAGGAGGGAACGGGACTATTTCCCAGAAAAAGTGGGCCTTAGACAAGGATGTGTGATGTCACCGTGGTTGTTCAATATATTTAAAGATGGGGTTGTAAGAGAAGTGAATGCGAGTGTCTTGGCAAGAGGTGTTGAGCTAAAAGATAAAGAAGCAAATACAAAGTGGGAGTTGTCACAGTTGCTTTTTGCTGATGACACTGTGCTTTTGGGAGATTCTGAAGAGAAGTTGCAGAGGTTGGTGGATGAATTTGGTAGGGTGTGTAAAAGAAGAAAATTGAAAGTGAATATAGGAAAAGTAAGGTGATGATGATAACAAAAAGAATAGGTGACGAAAGATTGGATATCAGATTGGAGGGAGAGAGTATGGAGGAGGTGAATGTATTCAGATATTTGGGAGTGGACATGTCGGCGGATGGGTCTATGAAGGATGAGGTGAATCATAGAATTGATGAGGGAAAAGGGTGAGTGGAGCACTTGGAGTCTGTGGAGACAAAGAACCTTGTCCATGGAAGTAAAGAGGGAATGTATGAGAGTATAGTTATACCAACGCTCTTATATGGGTGTGAAGCATGGGTGATGAATGTTGCAACGAGGAGAAGGCTGGAGGCAGTGGAGATGTCATGTCTGAGGTCAATGTGTGGTGTGAATATATTGCAGAGAATTCGGAGTTTGGAAATTAGGAGGAGGTGCGGGATTACCAAAACGATTGTCCAGAGAGCTGAGGAGGGGTTGTTGAGGTGGTTTGGACATGTAGAGAGAATGGAACGAGACAGAGTGACTTCGAGAGTGTATAAATCTGTAGTGGAGGGAAGGCGGGGTAGGGGTCGGCCTAGGAAAGGTTGGAGGGAGGGGTAAAGGAAGTTTTGTGTGCGAGGGGCTTGGACTTCCAGCAAGCATGTGTGAGCGTATTTGATAGGAATGAATGGAGGCATATGGTTTTAATACTTGACGTGCTGTTGGAGGTGAGCAAAGTAACATTTATGAAGGATTCAGGAAACCGGCAGGCCGGACTTGAGTTCTGGAGATGGGAAGTACAGTGCCGGCACTCTGAAGGAGGGGTGTTAATGTTGCAGTTTTATAACTGTAGTGTAAAGCACCCCTCTGGCAAGACAGTGATGGAGTGAATGATGACGAAAGTTTTTCTTTTTCGGGCCACCCTGCCTTGGTGGGAATCGGCCGATGTGTTAATAATAAAAAAATAAATATATTATTGTACCCACGAACGAGAGGTATTGATCAATAACAACACTGCGACTAGCCAGGGAGCCGAACCCATGCTGCTTTGGCCCGCCTCATGGTGAGCAAAAACGCATGACGCTTTAGACTACTAGACCACATAATCCTTAAGAATGACACATCAAGCCAAGCTAGATGTTGTACCCACTATCCAAGGACATATTGTGGTGTGGACGCCTCTAAAGTAATTTCATTCTACTTCCTGTTTGGTGTACTAGCCCAACGAGCAGTATATTATATTATTGTACCCACGAACGAGGGGTATTGATCAATAATAACACTCTGACTAACCAAGGAGTCGAACCAATGCTGCTTTGACCCACTTCATGGTGAGCGAAAACACATGACGCTTTAGACCACTAGACGTCATGTGTTTTCGCTCACCATGAGGCGGGCCAAAGCAGCATGGGTTCGACTCTTTGGCTAGTCGCAGTGTTATTAGTCAATACCACTCGTTCGTGGGTACAATAATATAAAATACTCCTCGTTGGGCTAGTACACCAAACAGGGAGTAGAATGAAATTAGTTTAGAGGCGTCCATACCACCATATTCCCTTGGATGGCGGGTACAACATCTAGCTTGACTTGATGCGCCATTCTTAAGGATTGTGTGGACTAGTGGTCGAAAGGATCATGTGTTTTTGCTCACCATGAGGCGGGCTAAAGCAGCACAGGTTCGACTCCTTGGCTAGCTGCAGTGTTGTTATATATATATATATATATATATATATATATATATATATATATATATATATATATATATATATATATATATATATATATATATATATATAGTAGTTATGTTCCTGAAAATACCATGTTATGAAGCTGAAGAACGTATGGGAAAATTAGGGTTACGTTTCTGGAAGCCCACTAAATAACCAAACAACTTTTTTTTAGACTTCCAGATCTTGCAAAAATAAAAGTAAATATGTAATTGATGTTCACTGTCGTATGTGTTATGGTGTTTTTACTGCTTAAGACTACAAATGAAACAGAAATAATATTATTTCTTACCTTAAATTGTGGGTGCTGGTGTTTGTGGATGATTGTGAAGAGAGTGGAGAGTTATGCTGTGGCCCTACTGGGCTGAGGTGGATGGTAGAGATTCTGGTACTGAAGTCGATGGTTGTACTGGAGTGTGCATAAATTCTTTAATAAATTTCTGGGCTGTTTTACCCTGCAGTACATTATACAGCTGACGGTAAGGTATCAGCTGCTCTAGACACCGTTTCAAAGCATTGCTTCTAAATTTGTCAGGGTCCTCTTCAGTGAAAAAGTCTAACTTTAAGTCAGTCAGTCAAGTCAAGTCAGTCAGTCAAGTCAGTGAAGTCAGTCAAATCAGTGAAGTCAGTCAGTGAAGTCAGTCAGTGAAGTCAGTCAGTGAAGTCAGTCAGTGAAGTCAGTCAGTGAAGTCAGTCAGTGAAGTCAGTCAGTGAAGTCAGTCAGTGAAGTCAGTCAGTGAAGTCAGTCAAGTCAATCAGTCAAGTCAGTCAGTCAAGTCAGTCAGTCAGTCAAGTCAGTCAGTCAGTCAAGTCAGTCAAGTCAGTAAGTCAAGTCAGTCAGTCAGTCAAGTCAGTCAGTCAGTCAAGTCAGTCAAGTCAGTCAAGTCAGTCAGTCATGTCAGTCAAGTCAGTCAGTCATATCAGTAAAGTCAATCAGTCAAGTCAGTCAGTCAAGTCAGTCAGTCAAGTCAGTCAGTCAAGTCAGTCAGTCAGTCAAGTCAGTCAGTCAAGTCAGTCAGTCAAGTCAGTCAGTCAAGTCAGTCAGTCAAGTCAGTCAGTCAGTCAAGTCAGTCAGTCAGTCAAGTCAGTCAGTCAAGTCAGTCAGTCAAGTCAGTCAGTCATGTCAGTCAGTCAGTCAAGTAAGTCAGTCAGTCAAGTAAGTCAGTCAGTCAGTCAGTCAGTCAAGTCAGTCAAGTCAGTCACTCAAGTGAGTCACTCAAGTGAGTCACTCAAGTGAGTCACTCAAGTGAGTCACTCAAGTGAGTCACTCAAGTGAGTCACTCAAGTGAGTCACTCAAGTCCATCAGTCAAGTCAGTCAGTCAAGTCAGTCAGTCAAGTCAGTCAGTCAAGTCAGTCAGTCAAGTCAGTCAGTCAAGTCAGTCAAGTCAGTCAGTCAAGTCAGTCAGTCAAGTCAGTCAGTCAAGTCAGTCAGTCATGTCCGTCAGTCAGTCAGTCAGTCAGTCAGTCAGTCAGTCATGTCAGTCAGTCAAGTCAGTCAGTCAAGTCAGTAAAGTCAATCAGTCAAGTCAGTCAGTCAAGTCAGTCAGTGAAGTCAGTCAGTGAAGTCAGTCAGTCAAGTCAGTCAAGTCAGTCAGTCAAGTCAGTCAAGTCAATCAGTCAAGTCAGTCAGTCAAGTCAGTCAGTCAAGTCAGTCAGTCAAGTCAGTCAGTCAAGTCAGTCAGTCAGTCAGTCAAGTCAGTCAGTCAAGTCAGTCAGTCAAGTAGTCAGTCAAGTCGTCAGCTCAAGTCCAGTCCAGTCAGTCAGTCAGTCAAGTCAGTCAGTCAAGTCAGTCAGTCATGTCAGTCAGTCAAGTCAGTCAGTCAGTCAGTCAAGTCAGTCAGTCAGTCAGTCAAGTCAGTCACTCAAGTGAGTCACTCAAGTGAGTCACTCAAGTGAGTCACTCAAGTGAGTCAGTCAAGTCAGTCAGTCAAGTCAGTCAGTCAAGTCAGTCAAGTCAGTCAGTCAGTCAGTCAAGTCAGTCAGTCAAGTCAGTCAGTCAAGTCAGTCAGTCAAGTCAGTCAGTCAGTCAGTCAAGTCAGTCAGTCAGTCAGTCAGTCAGTCAAGCTCAGTCAGTCAGTCAGTCAGTCAGTCAGTCAGTCAGTCAGTCAGTCAGTCAGGTCAGTCAGTCAGTCAAGTCAGTCAGTCAAGTCATGTCAGTCAAGTCATGTCAGTCACATTCAGTCAGTCCGCCAAGTCAGTCAGTCAAGTCAGTCAGTCAAGTCAGTCAGTCAATCAGTCAGTCTAAGTCAGTCAGTCTAAGTCAGTCAGTCATGTCAGTCAGTCAGTCAGTCAAAGTCAATCAGTCAGTCAAGTCAGTCCAGTCAAGTCAGCTCAGTCAAGTCAATCGCAGTCAAGTCAGTCAGTCAAGTCAGTCTCAGTCAAGTCAGTCAAGTCAGTCAGTCAAGTCAGTCAGAGTCAGTCAGTCGTCGCAAGTCAGTCAAGTCAGTCAGTCAGTCAAGTCAGTCAGTCAGTCAAGTCAGTCAGTCAGTCAGTCAGTTAGTCTAGTCAGTCAGTCAGTCAGTAGTCAGTCAGTCAGTCAGTCAGTCAGTCAGTCAAGTCACGTCAGTCAGTCAGTCAGTCAGTCAAGTCAGTCAGTCAGTCAAGTCAATCAGTCAGTCAAGTCAGTCAGTCAGTCAAGTCAGTCAGTCAGTCAAGTCAGTCAGTCAGTCAAGTCAGTCAGTCAAGTCAGTCAGTCAAGTCAGTCAGTCAGTCAGTCAGTCAGTCAGCAGTCAGTCAGTCAGTCAGTCAAGTCAGTCAGTCAAGTCAGTCAGTCAGTCAAGTCAGTCAGTCAGTCAGTCAAGTCAATCAGTCAAGTCAATCAGTCAGTCAAGTCAGTCAGTCAAGTCAGTCAAGTGAGTCACTCAAGTGAGTCACTCAAGTCCGTCACTCAAGTCCGTCACTCAAGTGAGTCACTCAAGTCCGTCAGTCAAGTCAGTCAGTCAAGTCAGTCAAGTCAGTCAGTCAAGTCAGTCAGTCAAGTCAGTCAGTCAGTCAGGTCAGTCAGTAAAGTCAGTCAGTCAGTCAAGTCAGTCAGTCAGTCAAGTCAGTCAGTCAGTCAAGTCAGTCAGTCAGTCAAGTCAGTCAGTCAGTCAAGTCAGTCAGTCAAGTCAGTCAGTCAGTCAAGTCAGTCAGTCAAGTCAGTCAAGTCAGTCAGTCAGTTAAGTCAGTCAGTCAGTCAAGTCAGTCAGTCAAGTCAGTCAGTCAGTCAGTCACTCAAGTCAGTCAGTCAAGTGAGCATGTCAAGTAAGTCTGTCAAATAAGTCAGTTATTCATCACACTAACTCGTATATTTACTTCATTCTTTTTAATTGTAGAGTGACGCGTCGTTGAGGCCATAGGCTCTCTCTTGTCTAGTATCCATATTTTCTTAGTAACTCTAAGACTTAATTAAACGCTTACTCATTTTCTTCCCGAGATTTCCTATGAAAACAGAGCGTCTTGTTCCTGACATGTCACTTTATAATTCAGTGGACTAGTTCCAAGGTGTGCTTAAGAGCCGTTCTGATGGCTCCTAGGAGCATTTAGCATGGCACGCCTTAATCATCCCCAGAGATCTGCTCCACCTGATCAAGGAGTAACGAGTCTGTAGTTTTGACCTAATTTCACTCCTAACAAGAGTGCCTCTTACATAAGCTATAGTTCTACTCAAACGAAAAATTCGTGGTTCCAAACTTTTTATTTCTGCCAAGAATTTTCTGGAGTCTACTGATCTTATTCATCAACTACAATGAATTCTCTTTCGGGTAGTTTTCAAATACAAAGAATTTTTCGACATTGCAATGAGTTCGCCATTAAACAGCTAACTTGCATTAGGCACCTGGAGGAAGACTTAAGATCTATATCCCGAGAGAAGTGTCATGGTTTAGGTATGTTGACGTGTTTATCATCAGTAATAGATGCCTAAATACTGTTAACCATCACAACATTAACGCACTGAACACTTCAGTTAAGTTTATCATGAAGGGGGAACATATTCCTTTTAGTTAAGGTATGATAATAAAAAATGAGGATAAACTTGATTTCCAGGTTTACTGAAAGAACATAAAAAAAAACTTTTACACGTGCCACACGAGGCTCCATGGGTCCTTGAGAGCCAACACCATCTCTTCCTCTACCACTTTCTACGGAGAGAAATGTGGCTACATCTGCAAAGGTTTTTTTGTGTTACACTCATCTAGACACTTCACCAACTGTGAAAAAATACAGTAACAATTCTACATAACAGAGCCCGCTGATTAATTCATAGTACTCCCATTAACCAAATAAGCAGTAATCTAGCCAACACCTTACAAAAATACATGCACTAGAGTAGCAAACATGGTCTACAGTGCCATTATGGACTTAGAAAGGGTAATAAAAAGCAAACACCTCTTCAGGGATTTTCCTATATTGTGGAAGACCATAATAAATCTTACGAAGGGAGGAATTCCAAGGACTTAAACACAGGAATGAAAAAACACTATATGCTTGCTATGGTGACAGTAGTAGCGTGCGTATAATACATGCTAATACCTGAAATCAACTAAGGAGCTTTCCTGAAGCATGATTAGTATTCATAACAGTGAAATCAGTTTTAATCACAAATACATTCGCTGCTCAGCCTTGGCTGTGGCAGGTACTCGGGCTGCTCTCTCGTTGTGCTGTGACGCTTGTACCTTCATAGCAGAATGGCGGTACAGTATCGTAGACGAGTGAACACTGTATGCATTGAGTTGCTACGAGGAGCTATATACCTGTCCAACGCATCTGTACTTCTACCTGCTATCATCCATGACAAATACGGCATTGATAATCAAGATATCTATGGAGTGGCGCTCAACGGAAGCACGAGAATCTTCATCAAGCTGACAACTGGCCAAGTATATGACGCGCTTGTTGATAAATTTGAGGACAAGAGCTTCCAAATTAACGCGTCAGTGGTGGTGAGGATGAAAGATGTGTCTCAGCAATACATATGGATCAAAGTTCGCAATTTGCCATTTGAGGCACAGGAAATTGATGTGCGGGACGCATTTAAGCATTATGGCGTCATACATGCAGCAGTTATGGGACGATGGAATGATGGACTGTATGAGGGTGTGCCAGAGGGGACATATAGCCTCAAAATGACTTTAAGAAGACCTATACCCTCGTACATTGTGTTACATGAATTTCGAACGCAAGTATATGTAACATATGTTGGGCAGAGGAGGACATGTCGCATATGTGACTCTTATGAGCATATGGCGGCGGATTGTGACAGACGACAAGGACGGCGACCGAATGTGGAGAGAGGGAAGGAGGAAGGTATGGAAGCACTACTGAAACCACAAGAAGAGGAGTGTGTGGGAGAGACCCCAAAGTGGAGTGATATCGTGAAGGAGACTGTAGAGGAGTGTCTCACATTATCGGTGGGCACGCAGGACACCTTGGGAGCAATTGGTGAGGAGGGTGCCCTTGACTTGGATATAGAAGGGGCAATACCTGAACTGGTGAGTGAATTGTTGGATGGTTCTCACAGTCCAACAGTGGAGGGAACAGTGCATGGAGTGGAGGAGATATTATGTGTGGTGGGGGACTTGGGGGACGACAGTCCTGGTGGAGAGGGTTTTGAGGTGCAGAAGGTGCAGGTGATGATACATAATGAGGACAGAGACTCAGACATGGAGGTGCATACGGATTCTCGGAAGAGATCCATGGCCATGGGGAAGGACGACGTCCTTACCCCGGCGCAGAGGGTATGTAAAAAAGTATTGGTTGACGTTAAGAACAGGATATAGGAACATGCAAAATGGTATGGGGAAGGTAAAGATGTTAGGAATGGGGATAAAAGTAAAGGAACAGGACAAGGTATCATGAAATTGGAAGGGAAGAAAACAGGAAGATCCAAAGGAAAACCACCTTTAATGTTTTCAGGAGTTTAACTTTAAATGTAAATGGAGCTAAAGCAGAGATAAAAAGGAAATGGTTACAGGTAAGTCTTCAAAGATATGCTGTGGATGTAGCTTTCATACAGGAGCATAATTATCGGTATGGGAGGGAATTGAATGTGCCTGGATATAGTGTGTATGCGGGTAGTGCGGGTCTTTCAAGGGTGGAGTGGGGGTCTTAGTTAAGGAGAACAGTCCTTTTCAGTTGTTGAGATGGGAATAGGGTAGTGAGGGTAGAGTTGTAAGGGTGGATGGCATGTGGGGTGGTGTACAGGTTTCTTTCATTGGGGTGTATCTCCCAGTTATTAGTAATAGGAGGGTAAAGGAGGAGTATGTGCGGAACCACTTAATTTATTTATTGAGGGGATTACCTGAGGTAGTAGTAATGAGAGGAGACTGGAACTGTATTATAAGGAGAGGATGTGGAACCAAAAGGGGGAGGATGTGTTTTGAGTGTATTAAGGGATGTGCTTGGGAGTGTGGGAGTGGTTGATGTGGTGGGAGGAGGAGGTTTGATTGATTACACTTTTGTCCAACGAGGGTATGCGGCTCGTCTGGATCGAATATATGTTTCCAGGGTAATAAGTGTGGGTGGGGTTCAATGTGTGGATGTAGGATATTCAGACCATAGAAGTGTGTTAGTTGAATTGGATTGGAAGGGTATGGTGAAGTGGTGTGTTGGATATTGGAAATTGAATGTGAAATTAATGGAAGGGGAAGAAGAAGTGTATAATTTTGGGACATGGTGGAAACTATTATGGGAGAAAGGTCGGTTAGAGGAGGACATAGTTGCATGGTGGGTAGACGTAGCGAAACCTGCCATTAAGAAATATTATAGGGTAAGAGGAAGGGAGGTAGAGCAATGGAAGTATGGGTTGCAAAAGTATTTGGAGGGACAATTAGTAGGTAGTAGGTTGGTAGACAGCAACCAGCCAGGGAGGTACTACCGTCCTGCCAGGTGACTGTGAAACAGAAAACTGAAACTGTTTTACATGATGGTAGGATTGCTGGTGTCTTTTTTCTGTCTCATAAACACGCTGGATAACAGGTATATCTAGCTACTTCTACTTACACTTTAGGTCACACTACACTGGCATGCACATGCATATATATACATACACACATCTAGGTTTTTCTTCTTTTCTTAATAGCTCTTGTTCTTTTTATTTTCTATTGTCCATGGGGAAGTGGAAAAGAATCTTTCCTCCGTAAGCAATGCGTGTCGTATGAGGCGACTAAAATGCCGGGAGCAATAGGCTAGTAACCCCTTCTCCTGTACAAATTTACTAAAAAAGAGAAGAAGAAAACTTTATAAAACTGGGTTGTTTGAATGTGCGTGGATGTAGTGCGGATGATAAGAAAGAGATGATTGCCGATGTTATGAATGAAAAGAAGTTGGATGTCCTGGCCCTAAGCAAAAAAGCTGAAGGGGGTAGGCGAGGTTCAGTGGGGAGAAATAAATGGGATTAAGTCAGGAGTATCTGAGAGAGTTAGAGCTAAGGAAGGGTAGCAATAATGTTGAAGTATCAGTTATGGAAGGAAAAGAGGGAATATGAATGTGTAAATTCAAGAATTATGTGGATTAAAATAAGGGTCGGATGCGAAAAGTGGGTCATAATAAGCGTGTATGCACCTGGAGAAGAGAGGAGTGTAGAGGAGAGAGAGATTTTGGGAGATGTTAAGCGAATGTATAGGAACTTTTGAACCAAATAAGAGAGTAATTGTGGTAGGGGACCTAAATGCTAAAGTGGGAGAAACATGCAGAGAGGGTGTAGTAGGTAAGTTTGGGGTGCCAGGTGTAAATGATAATGGGAGCCCTTTGATTGAACTTTGTATAGAAAGGGTTTAGTTATAGGTAATACATATTTTAAGAAACAGAGGATAAATAAGTATACAAGATATGATGTAGGGCGTAATGACAGTAGTTTGTTGGACTATGTATTGGTAGATAAAAGACTGTTGAGTAGACTTCAGGATGTACATGTTTATAGAGGGGCCACAGATATATCAGATCACTTTTTAGTTATAGCTACAGTGGGAGTAAAAGGTAGATGGGATACAAGGAAAATAGAATCAGTAAGTAAGAGAGAGGTGATGGTTTATAAACTAAAGAGGAGGCAGTTAGGGTAAGATATAAACAACTATTGGAGGATAGATGGGCTAGTTAGAGTGTAGGCAATGGGGTCGAAGATGTATGGGTAGATTTAAAAATGTAGTGTTAGAGTGTTCAGCAGAAGTTTGTGGTTACAGGCGAGTGGGTGCGGAGGGAAGAGGAGCGATTGGTGGAATGATGATGTAAAGAGAGTAGTAAGGGAGAAAAAGTTAGCATATGAGAGGTTTTTACAAAGTAGAAGTGATGCAAGGAGGGAAGAGTATATGGAGAGAAAAAGAGAAGTTAAAAGAGTGGTGAACCAATGTAAAAAGAGAGCAAATGAGAGAGTGGGTGAGATGTTATCAGCAAATTTTGTTGAAAATAAGAAAAAGTTTTGGAATGAGATTAATAAGTTGAGGAAGCCTAGAGAACAAATGGATTTGACAGTTAAAAATAGGAGAGGAGAGTTATTAAATGGAGAGATAGAGGTATCGGGAAGATGGAGAGAATATTTTGAGGAGTTGTTAAATGTTGATGAAGACAGGGAAGCTGTGATTTCGTGTATAGGGCAAGGAGGAATAACATCTTGTAGGAGTGTGGAAGAGCCAGTTGTGGGTGTAGGGGAAGTTCGTGAGGCAGTGGGTAGAATGAAAGGGGGTAAGGCAGCTGGGATTGATGGGATAAAGATAGAAATGTTAAAAGCAGGTGGGGATATAGTTTTGGAGTGGTTGGTGCTATTATTTAATAAATGTATGGAAGAGGGTAAGGTACCTAGGATTGGCAGAGAGCGTGTATTGTTCCTTTGTATAAAGGCAAAGAGGATAAAAGAGAGTGCAAAATTATAGGGAATAAGTCTGTTGAGTGTACCTGGTAAAGTGTATGGTAGAGTTATTATTTAAAGAATTAGGAGTAAGACAGAAAGCAGGATAGCAGATGAACAAGGGGCTTTAGGAAAGGTAGGGTGTGTAGACCAAGTGTTTACAGTGAAACATATAGGTGAACAGTATTTGGATAAAGGTAAAGATGTTTTGTGGCATTTATGGATTTGGAAAAGGCGTATGATAGGGAGATAGGGGGCAATGTGGCAGATGTTGCAGGTGTATGGAATAGGAGGAAGGTTACTGAAAGCAGTGAAGAGTTTTTATGAGGATAGTGAGGCTCAGTAGAGTGTGTAGGAGGGAAGGGACTATTTCCCAGTAAAAGTGGGCCTTAGACAAGGATGTGATGTCACCGTGGTTGTTCAATATATTTATAGATGGGGTTGTAAGAGAAGTGAATGGAGGGTCTTGGCAAAAGGTGTGGGACTAAAAGATAAAGAAGCAAATACAAAGTGGAGTTGTCTCAGTTGCTTTTTGCTGATGACACTGTGCTTTTGGGATATTCTGAAGAGAAGTTGCAGAGGTTGGTGGATGAATTTGGTAGGGTGTGTAAAAGAAGAAAATTGAAAGTGAATATAGGAAAGAGTAAGGTGATGAGGATAACAAAAAGAATAGGTGACAAAAGATTGGATATCAGATTGGAGGAGAGAGTATGGAGGAGGTGAATGTATTCAGATATTTGGGAGTGGACATGTCAGCAGATGGGTCTATGAAGGATGAGGTGAATCTAGAATTGATGAGGGAAAAGGGTGAGTGGAGCACTTGAGTCTGTGGAGACAAAGAAATTTGTCCATGGAAGTAAAGAGGGAATGTATGAGAGTATAGTTATACCAACGCTCTTATATGGTGTGAAGCATGGGTGATTAATGTTGTAACGAGGAGAAGGCTGGAGGCAGTGAGATGTCGTGTCTGAGGTCAATGTGGTGTGAATATAATGCAGAGAATTCGGAGTTTGGAAATTAGGAGGAGGTGCGGGATTACCAAAACGATTGTCCAGAGAGCTGAGGAGGGTTGTTGAGGTGGTTTGGACATGTAGAGAGAATGGAACGAGACAGAGTGACTTCGAGAGTGTATAAATCTGTAGTGGAGGGAAGGCGGGGTAGGAGTCGGCCTAGGAAGGTTGGAGGAGGGGAAAGGAAGTTTGTGTGCGAGGGCTTGGACTTCCAGCAGGCATGTGTGAGCGTATTTGATAGGAGTGAATGGAGGCACATGGTTTTTGATACTTGACGTGCTGTTGGAGTGTGAGCAAGGTAACATTTATGAAGGGATTCAGGGAAACCGGCAGGCCGGACTTGAGTTCTGGAGATGGGAAGTACAGTGCCGGCACTCTGAAGGAGGGTGTTAATGTTGCAGTTTTATAACTGTAGTGTAAAGCACCCCTCTGGCAAGACAGTGATGGAGTGAATGATGATGAAAGTTTTTCTTTTTCGGGCCACCCTGCCTTGGTGGGAATCGGCCGATGTGTTAATAAAAAAAAAAAAAATTAGCAGAGTGCTGCACAGGGAGGAATGATAGACAAATGGTGGAAATGAGAAGTATTAAAGATAGATTACGGGAAATACAAAATGAACGATTTGATGCAATCTGTTTGAGGGGAGGAATGGAAGAGGTGTTGTGGGGGGATAAACCTTCGGCGTGCGTGTTGTGGAAATATAGGAAACATAGAAATGGTATGTTATTAAACACTTTGGAAGTTCAGGATGAAATCGAGGGATATAAAAAGGGGCAAATAATGAAAACAACAGAGGCAATGAGTATGTATGCGAGTGTATGGTTTCGAGAATATTTTAAAGCAAATTTTGGAGTGCATAAGGATGTGAGTAAGCTATTAGATAGTGTAGAATCTGTTGTAACGAAAGAAGATAGGATGGGAATGGGGGGTGCAATAAGTGAAGATGAGATTTTAGAAGCATTAAATGGTATGATTATGTGTAAGTCACCAGGAGTGGAGGGATTGCCTAACGACTTTTATGTGGTGAATTGGGAAGCATTAAGGGAATGTGTGGTGCGTTTATTTAATGGTATGAAGGAAAAAGGATGCATGGGTGAATCGCAAAGAACAGGAGTGGTAGTGTTGATACGTAAGGATGGGGTGGGAGAGACTATTAGGAATTATAGGGCCCTGTCTATGATGTGTGCGGATTATAAGTTGTTTGCGAAAGTGTTAGGAATAGGATTAAGAGAGAATTGGTAAAGTAATAGAGAAAGGGGAATATGGTATTCGGCGGTGTATAAATGAGGGTTTGCATAGTATTATTGATTTTATTGATGAAAGTGAGGGGGCGGAGTCTTGGCAGTGGATTGGAGAGCGGCGTATGATAGCGTTGATAGGGAAATGTTATGGGGAATCATAAGAAAGCAGGGTTTTGGTGAGGAGATAGTGCAATGGGCAGAATTATTGTATAGTGATGCGAGATTGCGAGTGCAAGTGAATGGGAAGTTAGGTGGTGCAGTATGTATGGGTAAAGGCTTGAGGCAGGGGTGTTCCTTGTCTCAAATGTTACTTGCTTGCTTACAAAATCCGATGTATCAAGTGGTGAATGAAGGGCTAGGAACAGGCGGTGGGGGAGGGGGGGCTGAATAGCGGGTCAAAGATTGTTGGATACGTGGATGACACAACTATTTTGGTGAAGTGTGAGGAAGAGCTGGTTAGAGTAAGTGCGGTTTTGGAGGAATTTGGAAGGCAACAGGAATGAGCATAAATTTGTGTAAGTCTAAGTTGCTTGAGATAGGTGCTTGGGTAGGGAGGATGATAGTTGGTAGAAGGTGTGGATGGAATGTGGTTGAAAGCTTAAAGATTTGTGGTATCGTGTTTATGGATAGTTATGAGAGAGCGCGTCAAGTAAATGCAAAAAATGTAACAAGAGGCGCAATGAGAAGGATGGGAGGTTGGAGTGTAGGGATACGACTATTTTCCAGAGGGTTATTTGGGTAAACACATTGCTGTATAGTAAAATTTGGCATGTTGTATGATTTATCCAATTTTAAGGAAGATGTGGTTGGTTTCGTGAAAAAGTCTTGAGGTACGTATTGGGATATGGAAAACACTGGTTGGGTAAGGATGTGGTGGTGAAGAAAGTGAGCTGTGGGGGTCTGGGGTTAATAAATTTGGAAATGCGCATGAGGGGAATGTATGTCAAAGGTTGCTATCTGAGAAAAGGGGGTCCAATGGGTAAAAGGGTAGATAATGTTATGCGTAATGTGCGGAAGTGGTGGCGGGAAGGATTTAGTACATTGTGAGGATATGTTGCGCACAATGATGCATAGAAACCCGAAGAGGATCAAAGTTGCGACATTGGAAAGAGCTGGTGAAGGTAGAGTTGTGGTAGAGGGAATGTCTAATTTCCCTGTGTATGAGTGGGTAGGTATATGGGGAGGTTTAAAGGGAATGAAATTGAAACCAAGGGTGAAGGAAGTGATGTGCCAGATTCTGCACGGAATATTGGCTTCGAAATCAGCGTATTTAGGATGGAGTGCTGGGGACGCTCGATGTTAATTTTGTGGGGAAGAATATACTGCTTATCATGGGGTGTATTTTTGAACATTTGGGACTATCAGGAGTGGCTGGCACGGTTAATAAGGATGATGGGTGGGGGGATACATCCATTGAAATTCTGAGTTTAGATATAGGGGGTACGAACAGATGTTCGTAGGGGTTTTTGTACATGGCAGTTGATTTTGTAAATAACTCTCATGGGAATGCGGGGAATGACTGGACAGGAACGGATAAGGACCAGTGCAGCGAATATGTACCGAACTAAGTGTAGGAATAGGTTAGTATATGGAACGGCATGGACGAGGTGTTTTCAGGATGTGTATGGGGATTTTACGGTACAACAGTTGTTGGATTTACGATGACGGTGTAGGTGACGAGGGGCTGTTCTTCTGGGGGTGTAAGCTAAGGGTGAATGAACAAAGTTTGTGTTGGTAGTACGGGTAACAACAGGGTACAAAATTTTTTGAGACAGCTGACCATAGGTGTTGTATGTGTGGAGTGGAATTAGGAACGTTATTAAAGGGGAAAATTAAAGGTGGTTAAAACTGTGACTCCTGTTTTTCTTTGTATTTGTTGTTTATGTTTTTTGTTTGCCTGCTTTGCAATTTATGGATTTGGTGCAGTACTATGATAATCATACCTAGTAGTAAAGGATACAAGAAGTAACAGGGAAAATTTTATGTATGCACTGGTGGATGGAGAGATGCTAAGATTGGTATATATTTGATTGTAATCATTTTTGTGTTTCTGGTATGACTACAGGTCTATGCGTGACCGACAAGAATTTTTGTTATAAGTGTGGAGATTTTGTGTAAGAGGAAGTAATTTGTGTATAGCATACCTTCACAGAGGAATGTCACTTTGTATATAATAGGTAATACTGTTTTGACCTATTTTATTATGGATAACACAATGTCCGGGAGTTTAATGTGGTATTGACTTCAACATAATTGATAGTGGTTGATAAATAAATTATTACCGGTGTGGATTTGCTGGTTCGGATAGTGTATGTCCCGATAAGAATTAGTGCATGTTCTCTGAATAACAGCAAAGGAAGTAATATGTGTATTAAAGTATCTTGCTGTATTTTATATTATGTTAAGGTGTGATGCACAGTGTACTGAGGTGTCAGTGCGACACAGTTTTAGTGTGCATGTATCATCTTGAGGAAAGCAATAGTGTGGTTTAGGATTACCTGTGCAATTCTTAACTAAATATATTGGTAGTGTGATACCATATAATTGTATATGAAGTCCTTAGTGTTATTTCTGTATTTTATTTTTTTATAATTTATTTACTTGTCAGAATGCAGGAGGATGCATAGACAATAATATTACTGGGCAATGTACAGTTATGATTGTACAATTGTGTGTAGGATTCAAGGGGTAGGGTGTGATATGTATAATTATTTTTGGTTTTAATATAAGATTTCGGGGGGGAGGAGCTTTATGTTAGGAAGGTCCAGGGGAAAGGCATATTATTAATCGGTGATTGTTCATCGAGGCCTTTGATATGTTGCATGTTCACGAGTGGTAGAATTGTTATGCATTATCCAGGGTTTTTGGAGTTTCATGTTTTGACTAGTGATTGTATTGTTTATAGAGGCACCTTGAGGTAATGGGAAAATTATGATTGTGCTTTAGTGTCAAGTGTAATGAGGTGAGGTGCTATGTTGTTTGGCATATGTAAATTATGTTGATAATTATAAGCGTTCATATGTTTGGAACGCTCCTATTTATGTAATATGTACATATACCTGTCTCGTAATGTGTACTGTCAGGATTAGAATTAAGGAATATTATTAGAATAACAGCAAAGGGAAGTAATATGTGTATTTAAGTATATTAATGTATTTTTATATACTATTAGGGTGTGGTGCGCAGTGTACTGCGATGTCAGTGAGACACAGTCCTAGTTTGCATGTTTCATCTTGTGGAGAACATCTGCGTGATTTAGGATTATCTATGTTAATCTTTACTAAATATATGGTAGAGTGATACCATATAATTTTGTATACGTAGTCGTTAGAGTTATTATTGTGATATTTAATATTTAAATACTTGACAGAATTCAAGAGGATGCATAGAAATAATGGTACCGTGTAATATACAGTTCTGATTGTACAATTTAGTATAGATTTAGGGGTAGGGTGTGATATGTATACATGTTGTTGGTTTACAAAATTTCAGAGGAGTTTATGTTAGGAAGGTTCAGAGGAGGGGGTATATTGCATTTGTGTTTTAACTAGTGTTTCATAGAGGCAACCTTGATGTTATGAGGAAAATGATGATCATGCATTAGTAACAAGTATATTGTGGTGAGTTTCTATGTTGATTATCATATGTAAACTATGTTGGTAATTATAAGCGTTCATATGTTTCGAACGTTTCCATGTATGTAATATGTATATATACTGTTTCTTAAATAAAAAAAATCACAAATACCAATAACATTTCACAAAACTGGCAGTCTTTCACCATCTCCTAGATTTTAGCAAAGTTGGTTCTGCCTCACACCAACGCTGCCATCACCTAAGATCACACTCACTCAAAACAAACCTTGCAGAACTTTTTCATCACCTTCAGGCCTCTCTTCAGCCTCTATATAACCTCATGTTTAACATGTCAGTGTATGAACTGATAAAGTCCCAGGTGGACGAAATGTTTTCAAACAAAATTTCTAACTCTTACACTGTAAAATAATTATTATATTTGGTGAGCTCTTATACACAGTTGTAGAGCTTGGGATCTATCCAGGTGTTAATGAGTGAGAGTCTTAATAGCTTGAAATTTTCAGGCCATATGATACCATTATTTTAACAAGTCCAAGGACTCATTTCGAGATAAACACTGAATTTATCTCAAATAACACACGTTAGGATTCTTATAAAGCTGTTTTTTTTTACCTGATTAACGGGTTACGGTTTCGTCTTCCAGATAATGAAACCTTGTTATTGTTCTGGCAACTGCAACCAATTAAAGCCGCTATACAGAGCAAATCAAATATTTCGGTAAAATAACTTCGAATATTAGTTCACGTTTAAAATATGGATGAACGGAGAATGAATATTGAGTCTGAAACAACCGTCGGTGTTTCAGACTCAGCTATTCATTCTTAAAGAATATCATTTTTTAATTGGGTTCAAAAAAAAATCTTGAGAATAAGCTTTAAGAAACTTTTCAAATACAGCAGAATGAAAAAAATTCCAGTACGGTGTAATGGGAGTGATCGCGCCAGTGTTTTGTCAGTGGAAGTCATTCTTTCAACTTGTTGTGGTTTAAAGTATGAATATGAAACGTGTAAACTTTCGACATAAAATGGAAAAATATCGACAGTCAGTGCTATCAGTTAGTAGCAGCAGCGTTCTGATAGCACTGGACACAAAACGTAAAGAAAATAATTTATCTATACAACCTGCATAGTCCTCTGAAATACGAGTGCTGAATGTTAAAACCTGAAACTCGCTCATTGTCTAACACATTGTTTGTTGAGAACCTTGCGGGTATTTATTCACAAACTGTCGGAATTTAATGAAAATTAACATAAGCAATGAGGAAATTCCATTTACGAGAAGGGCCTCTGCTTCTTAACAGCGGACGAGAGCCCTCGTTTTCATACCTAGACTTGGAAACATTGCGTTAATCCTCGCTGCTAATATTCACAAACCCAGTATGTGCTAATTGTAGAAAACGATGTCAATGATAACAGGTGCCAATCATGAACTTACCTTACTGATGGTGTGTCAACTGTCCCACGAGGAGCGCTAATCTCACTTACCTGCAAGGTAAATACATGTTTTTTAAATATACGTCCCTCATAGTGTTTTTAATACAATAAAAAGAGCCCCAGTTATACTATTTAGAATAAAACCTCTGGTAGCATCCCAGTTATACTATTAAGCTGGCACATTCATGTAGTGTCCCAGTTATACCCTTCATCCTTCACATTCAGAAAGTATCAAGAAATATACTTTCATCCCGCATGTTAAATATCCTCATGTACTCTCTTCAAACATGTTAAATATCCTCATGTACTCTCTTCAAACATGTTAAATATCCTCATGTACTCTCTTCAAACTCAGTACATAATATATCAAGTATTATTACTTATTAAACAACTGTATTTGGTTATACCGTTTCAATAATTCTCCCTGTATAGTGAACCTAAGATTATTTATCATAACAATGTCAAGGGTGAAACTTACCTTCCCATGATGGTAGACGATGCATAGATGACTCGCTAGATAGTGTGAAGGCCCCGGTGATGCAGGGGCCCGTTTGGTGCTGGGTCCCTGTGGTGCTGGGGCCCCAGCACTTTCAGTAAATATGAAGCAAAAACTTACTAAATCATGACCCAGCCTTACACTGGTCATGACAACTAGTCCACGACACTTTCGCCCACCGCGGCACTCTTGCCCGCGACACTTTTGCCCGGACACTCTTGCCCGCGACACTTTGCCCGCGACACTTTTTTTTTTTTAAACCCTTGATGCATTTAAGAACACTTATTTCTTTTCCCCATTACCACTTGCATTACCCAAATGCTATTTCTCTTGGCCAACATTGAATTACACTTCCCAAAACCACTTACCTTTTAACACTAGATATGCGTACTGATTTAATAAGGGAAGCAAACCGTTGGGGCCCCTTTCCTTGGGGGTGGGGAATGTTTTTATCCACCCCCGACATCATGTTTTTATATAAAACTTTACTTCATTCAGTATTTAAAAAATTTAAATTTCCTCGTTTAATTTGGTAGTTTTAGTTTTAAATCCTATTGTTTCACTATGGTCATTACAGATGCATATCCCACACCCCCTTTTCCAAAATACTTAAAAAAAGGTTTTATTAAACCCTCGTTTTATATATATATATACACAAACACTTTTATTTTCCGAGGGGTATATAACCCCAAAAAACCCATATATTGATGTAAAGTAGAGGGCCAGCGACCCTCTTTTATGTGGATGAATCTGAGACACGGGGCAAACACCTGTTGTTGACCCCAGCCCCCAAAATGTTCATGGTCTTTAAATGAACCTCGCCTTGACCTTGATAATCCTGAGGGTTGTGGTTTATTAAAAAGATCCCAGAATAATTTTGTTTTCCATACCAGACCAACTGAATGGCGTCAACATCATCAATCCCTCCCCCTTTAAAATGTTTTGGGATGCTAGTAGAGGCCTTGCCCCAGGAATTTTCTATTCATGGTGCATATCACCGCTACTGGTTGATCTTCTGTTTTATTAAAAATATTTAATTCATTTTCGTAGTTATTATTTCTTCCTCTGAAATTTTTAGGGAATAAAAAATTGTTAAACATATGTTTATGCAGTATAGAGGAAGACCCAGAAAATGTTTGGTTTTTGTGAAAAAAAAAATTTAATTTTTAATTTTTATTATTATTATTTTTATTATTATTATTATTATTATTATTATTATTATTATTTTTTATTTTATTTAAATTCAAAAAATACATATTTAAATATAAATTATATAATATATACATTACAAGTGTCCATTAAACAGGCAACCTAGGCGCTACACAATTCAACTGAAATAAAAACTACCTCAATACATTTGCAAAAGAATTTAATCAGGCACATACCAACACTGCATCTCATGACAGTGCGACAAACCTAAAATTATATACTGTACAATAAAAAATGAATTAAAGTTACAACCCCACCCCCCTAGACAACCCCACCCCACCCCAAAAGAACTCCCCCTTACTCCTGCCTGTTCCCCCTGCCCCTTACCCCAATTCCTAAGCATGATAATAATGAACCACGTCAGGAATCCCCCTTAAAATTTTGAATAAGTAAACCCCCCAACTAAACCTCAAACTATCTGATTCCCCTTTTTCTTCTCATTTGTCCTATAAAAAGTCCCCAAACCCCGACGCCTCATCCCCCAAACTTCCCATCAGTTGCTGCCCGCCCTGTGGTGAGGGTGGGTGTCAGGCGCCTCTGGTGGCCAGCTTTGACAACTTATTTTTCACAATGGCCAGCATACAGAAGGAAGAAAACAGTGTGTATTTAGGTGCTCCGGGGCCATTTTCCCTTCAAATCAGACGATCTCTACCGCCATTCTACGGGTTAAATGGGG